>JAVQJD010004491.1:0-13841 GCA_036023655.1 Nannoperca australis
TCTTGCATCATTTGAAAGTCTTGCATGTAGGCATGTCTGGGTTTCAAACTGCAAACTTTGCAGCCGGTGGCTATTTGCTCTCTACCTCCTGAGCTAAAGCATCAGCTGGGAAGATGATACTTAGCCCACTCGGGACTTTAGCCACAGGGTCTGGCAGACACAGGTCAATCTCCTCAATCGGTTTGGTGTTGTTGTTTTTAACCTGAATATGATGAATTTGCTGTTTAACAGATCACACATTAGACAAGAATTAGGGTTGAAAAACGATTGACGCTGAGTGTTTCTGGAGGCCTGGCCTCACTGATTACTGTAAAGAAACACAACTGTATAACTTTATTCTTTTTTGGTGAAACTGGATCATAATTTAGGGAGAAACAATTTTCTGAATTTCTCTTTAATGTCCGGATGCTCAGTCTCAACTCTCTGTTTTGCGAGTTTCCTGATGTATATAGCTTTACTTGTTGTTGCTGAAGTAATCACCATTAACTGCTGCTAACTGTATTGGGTGGGCAAGACACACATTTTGGCTGGCCCCACCCCTGCCCATAGCTACCTTAGCTGACTGTGAGGTGACTGCAGAGTTTTAAACTGGGATATTCCATGTAGAAACCATGATGTTGTTTGTTATTTGTGTTATTTCATCTTTCCTGTTGCGTCCTTTTAGCTGGATTCGTCATCACACCCTGCAGAAAGTTGTTATCCATGTAAGATGCCATTGTTTGGAAGACGTCTTCTGGAGGAAAATGAACCCTGAAACTATTTATAAATACCAAGAGGCAGAAAAGAAGTCCCCTGCTGTCTTGTTTTATTTTTATGGACTGTCTAAGAATATGCCAATAATATGGGATAAGCTGAGAATACCCAGAGCCAGGCTGTGACTAAAGCCAGACAGACGGGTATTTGATTCAAATGCAGAACAACCTTTTAAGAAAACACCCTCTAAAGAATCCCTAACACTCACTAAATAAATGTTGAGATTATTTGATGCTGTTTTTGTTGTGCAGATCTTCTTTGGATACGCACCGGTGACTTGGAGGATTATGTCAACTGACAGTACATCTGCAGCAGAGCAACAGCCACTGAGAAATAAGCTGATCATGCTGTGAAGGAAACTTAATAACCTGTCTGTCTCACTTAAACAGCAAGGAGGTTTGGTTTCAAATAAATCCTTTGTGAAATTTCAATTACAGCATCAAAGCTGTAACCTGCCCTCTGAGTGACAGCGTTGTTATCGCAGAGCCCGGCGAATGGTCAGCGCAGTGATGCTGACAGAGAGTTTGATAGCACCATACTAGTCATTATGATCCCTTCCGCATGAGTGGCTTTGAATAACACTTTGTGTAGTAAGTGTCACAAAACAGGTATTAATGTTTTGTAAAACCTTTAATCACCACACGGGATGGTAATACGTTGAAAATGCCTCTATGTCAAAACCTTTTTAGGGTTTTTTCTTCCAATTTTAAAATCAAAACTGCACCAAATCATCAATAGGCCATCCAATGTGAAGGCTACAGATGCTATCCCCTTCACCTCGCTCTTTGGAATGACTTTCATGCTCAGCTGCTGTCAAATTTTTACTCCATGAGTTGCTAGGCGACAGGGGCATCCACATTACAAGTGTATCCTGGGAAATGATAGGACCTATAAATGAATTCCACAGATCTGTAACGTATTATCAGCCTTCCACACTCTTGTCATGAGAGCCAATGAAAGAGAAAGATGCTATGCAAATGGAACATTAGGTCATTTAGCAGAACCATTTTACTATTTGCTTTGTCCTGCCTGGAGAACCAGATTGGGTTTGAATGTTTCAGCTCTATTACACCACATACAGAGGTTAAGAGAGTTGGTATGTCAACTACTTGTATGTAGTTTTTCAGTGGGCTTCATTACAATGCAACACATGCAAGAATATTTTAAAACAAACATACATATCTGCAGCCAACCGGGCAGCATACAAGTCAACACAGAGGCTATAATTACTGGAACAATGAAGAGGACTGAACATTATTGCAGATGGGTTTTTTTCTGGGAACTGATGGAAGCAATAAATGAATTCTATATGGGTAAATGAAGAGAGATGCTTTTGAAATGGCCATTTGTTTGGTTTCATCTAGTTTAGCAATACAGTGTACTAAAAGAAAGCATACAGCAAACATAGAGAGTGCAGTGACATTTCATAGTATGAGGAATTACCCTTGAATCTAAAATATGACACCTGAGGCCAATAAAAGGTCAAGAAAAGAAAACCACAGCCATCACCTTCAGACTAAAAAGTAATATTGTACAGCAGTGATTCCCAACCAGGACAAATTACAGTACCAGGTGGCATAAGGAAAGACTGTGGGGTGGCCCAGCTAAGTTGAAAAAATAGAAGTTGTGGATTTGATAATAATTAACTTCATCTTGAAAGAATTCAAAGCTGCAACCATTGATCAACCACAGCCACTGTGTTTTCTCTGCAGTGAAATATTATCGAGCAAAACCATGAAGATCTTCCATCTATCAAAAAGGTGCGGTGAAGGTGTTCCTTAGCTCATCTGATTGGGCTACAGTGGTACATCGGACAAAAAGGTTGGAAACCGCTGATCTGCTGTACAGGAAACGTTCTATGTAGCCACAGGATGTTGAGCACAGTCAATTAATGAATCCTCTAAATCACATTAACAGCAAAGACCAACTCATTCTTGGTGATAAGTACGCCACGTCAACACCTGACCGATAACACTGCACTTTAATTAAAACATTTTCCACATTCATCTCCCAGTTTTGTAAAAGATCATAAAGTACACGGCAGAACTTTTCTGCTTCTCGAAACAAACCTGCCTCACATTGCTCTGCCTGTCAAGTGCTGCAGAGGGATTTGTTGTGCACACAAATTGTATATTGCATGAAAACCAGCCAGCTAAGACATATTATATGATCATGAAAGATACATATCTTATAAATGGTGAAAATAAATAGATTATGTGGGCCCCGTCTGCTGAGCAGCTAATGGAGGCTGTGGTGTACAGGGAATAAGACCTGTTAGCTGACTGTGTTTGCATGAAATGCTAGCCCGCCAGGCTTTTTCACCACTGTTCTCACAGAGATAAATCCCTGTTGCACTTAGTAGTCATCCATTTTTAATGATGCAGCCTCAGCTGGAGAGATGCATGAAGACACAGGAGGTGGAACGTGGAGATGGGAGGGAGGAGCAGCCAAGGTGTGGATGACATCAGACGAATGCCTCAGGCTAATGTATGTACAGTCTACTTGATGTGTTTTTATATTGTATGCTCAGCATCAGCAGCAATTCTGAACATCTGGGGTTGTTTCTGCTGGCGAGTCGAGCCGCAGACAGTGAAGCCATTCATGAACTCATCGTGGTTTTACTGTTTTTATTGTTCCCTCATTGATGGGACATTTGTAACAAACCAAACTGCTGCAGTAAGTCATAAGCACTCACAGCTGCAACACAATTGAGTACAGCTCTGACTTTTCCCCCAAAAAGTAAAACAAGAAGCAGCAGCAAAGCTTCCTGCCTGTTTTGAGCCCCTTAATATGTCTGCAGCAGCCATTCCACAGATGGCGGGCGGAGAAGGCCGGGAGGGCCAGCTATTCAATCCACTTCAGTGCAAACATGATCCGTTTGAATGGCGAGGCATAAGCCAACACATTCTTGTGTGGGCAGACCTCCCTAAACAACCATGAACAACTGCGGCACTGTGTTTGTCCGTCAAAGACAAGTCTTTAAGATACGAGAGCAGCACATCAGTTTGAGTTTGTCCAAAAGCAAAGGTTAAAGGGAGGTTTTTCTCTGTTAAATGTGTTGTTGTATGCACGAGGGCTCAACACTGACCACATACAGTCTGTTAGTTTGTCAGTTTGGCAGCCAGTTAGGGCAGGCAGGGTCATTCCTGTATATGTGATTTGAGTCGACTTTCCTGCCTCATTTAATCAGTCCATCTGAAAATCGCTAGTCAGTAAAAATGTACACTCGTACACAACGTTTCTGTTTAAAAAAGGGCTTATATACCCACTCAGTCAGATGTTGAGTAAACCAAGTGAAGAACATGACCACATACCTCCAAATATTTGATAAGTTTTTATTTCTCTAGTGGATTCATATGTTGTTATTCTGCACAGCAGCATACAGGAAATTGTGGTAAAATATAAATAACAAAGTTCAACAGTGTTTCTTTTTCTATTATTCATTTAATCAAAAAACTTCTGTTAAAAGTGGCACACTTTTGTCAGCCTTTTTCAGTATCCACTCTCTTGCACACTCTCAAGAATGTAACATTGAACAACTAAACTTTCAAAAGTATGGGTATAATCATTATTTACAGACAATCACCTTTTTGGTGAGCAATGCTTATAGCTTCTTGGAAATTCACTTCCATTATGTTAAATGCAACAAAATGAAAATACAATTATGTTATACAAAGATCAAAAATACTATCAAAACCCTTATTATAAATGGCAGCACTATATCAATAAACTGCTGTTGACATTTTACATGTAAGTACAAAATCATGTTGAGGTAGCGCCCTCTGAAGTCACTTGCAATGTTAAAATACTGAATAAACATCACTTTATATACAATACAGCAAATTCCTCTTCTTTCTTCAATGCAATTGTATTCCTTTGGTAAACAAAACTGTCAGAAATGTGCAGTCCTGCAAGTGACACTTTCAATCATACATTCACAACATTTTTGCATCTTTTTTGGGGGTGTTCTTCAGAAAAGAAATGACAGGTTAACATGTTTTTGTTTACTACCATTCATTTGTACCTTTCATCCAACACTCAAGAGGGAAAGGTCAGTAGGACTCACTCCACTTGGTGTGCAGAGCAGACCTGCCCATGAGACTCACTGGTGAAATTATTATCAGGGCAAACCAAAGCAAAAAAAAACACCAGAGAGAGAGAGACCTGACAGAGAAAAGAAATCCAGTGTGTCGCCCTTATTTGGGAATGTAAACATATAAAATGTAGGCTATCTCTCATTTCTGACTGCTTGTAAGGTCAGACAACGTCGGATTGGAAAATAAGTTTGGCTTGGCAACAATTGATTATAATGTTCCCGGAGAACATGAGCTCTAAACAGAGGCCACATTGTCTTTTTTTTCTCCCCGCCTCGCAGATTGAATGTCAACTTTTAGAGCAAGTTGGAAAATATTTTGTGGAATTTTTCAGGCAGGCAGATGGATTGAAAGAGTTCCTCCTCCAGTCAGACGCACACAAGTACTCATTAATGACACATTCTTCAGCTTCTTTAATGGCAAACATAACTTTGGTTTTCTATGATGAGAAAGAAAATCGCAGCGAGCTTAGCTCACCGTACAAAAATACTTGGTAGAAATATGACATTCATCCCGTTTGCCAATGTCAGTGTGTTTCTCTACATGACCAAAATACTTTTCTTAAAATGTATTCACACTTTGTGATTATTGATACATGTATTTATATGCACACGCTCAATGACTATAAACTAGCAAGAAAAATACATCCAATGTATAAAGCATAAAATTATTCTATGTGGATAAAAGAACTATAAAAATATAAGAGATCTTAGAGGGGAAAAAAGATAAAATCAATATGTTTATGAAACTGGGATAAAGGCTAGAGCCGAAATCAAAATAGTCATCTGGAAATTGTTCAGTGCAAATCAATTTACTTTATAATCATGTCTGTTTAGAATATTTTCATCCTCTTACCACCCACAGCCCTCCCTCCCTTTAATGGTCGCTGGGATGGCTGGTCTTTTGACAGTGGACAGTATTTTATCGTATGGGCATTGTCCCCGTTGGCACTGCAAAGGGGACAGGTATAAGCCCTCAGAATCGGGCACACGACCCTTCCGTCCGGGGTCTTCAGGACGTGAGATCCGTACACCTCCTCAGGCGCTCCGTTATTTCGGCAGAAGACGCAGATTTTGGGCTCCTGCTTGCTCCTGGAAGCGGGTTTGCGCATCTTCCTCTCCATGCCGAACAGATCGAAGCCCGAGAAGCTCCCACCAAAGCCCACCTCTCGCTCCGGCTGAACGCCGAGCTGGTTCTGGAAGGGGCTCAGTATCGCGAAACGCTCCTTCAGGTCCAGGATGGAGGCCGGCGGGGGGCTCCCGGACGGGCAGCAGCAGTCAATGTGCCCGCTCTCTCCAACGCACGGACACGCCGGGGAATCGTCCAAGCCCAGGGTCGCTTTCAAGGACTCGGTGATGGAGTTGGGGTTCTGGGGCATGCTGAGCTTATTATTCTTCGTAACCAACGTCGTCAGCCCGAGATAGTCGTTCCAGAAATTAAAAGTATAGTCATAGGGGCTGCGCGCATTCAAATAGTTGTGATTGAGAAAATCCATCGTCACTTCTGGCCGTTTGCTCGCGGTGAAAAGGTGAAACAACCAGTGTAATCCGTTAAGTCTTTGTAGCCAGAGTTCGTCTCCAGGAATGGTTCAAGCACAGCGATGTGGTCTCCAGTGTTCCTGTTATGTTTGGGCGTCCTGCAAACAGGCTTTCTGGTTATAAATACCAGGAGGGCGGGGCGCCCTCCCTTCAAAACCAAGTTTCTGATCAGGTCGAAAGCAGGCTCCCTTTCTTCAAAGCCACATTTAGACAGACTTGTTTTCTTGCGGAAAGGCGAACTGTCGACACCAATCATCATACTAGTGTTTAGGATTCGGGTATTTTCATGAGGGAAAAGTAGTTAATAGTTAATGATTTGTGCAAGTGTGCAGAGAAAGACATTCGCGCACAATGCCTGTGTACTGTATTCATTACATTATCTCAGCGCCACGACCAATCATCGAGAGGAGGATAGCTTGGCTCTTTGTTCCCCCTCGGTAGTAAAACATTATTCCGCATGTATCGTGAATCAATATCGTTTATCATTGTGCGTGAATATGATCAACGCTAACTCGGGCGTTCACACACCTTAACCCCTTGTGTGCCAGGAGCAGAGGCCCCTTTGTTCCATGCAGCAGCCATCCTCTCACTGTCCTGTTATGTTCGAATTGAGTCAATATGAGACAAACCTATTAACCAAACCCTCATGTTTCCTCATGCTGAAGACGTTAATGGATCCATTTACTGGACATACTAATCTGCATGGGGTGATTTTAAATTCAAATAACCAACTTGTATATTATAATGTTATTTTATAATGTGCAGTTAATTATAATGTAGTTTTCTAACATGTTTTTTTTCATTCCAACATATTTTTTTCTTCATAATTGCTTCATTATCAGCTCTACTAGCTGAGTAGGGTTTAATACAGGATGACGTTTCACTATATACAGGTAGGCATACTCAGATGATCGACACTTTTAACGTGTATTTCTATCTGAATTTCCCCATAGAAGGATTGTGTGTAGAAAATAACAGGAATCGTATTTCCTATTTAGAGCCAACATTCTGTTAACTTCCAAAGTTGTAAACATTTTAGAAGTGAACAAACCTTTAATGAAATATCAGTGTGTATTAAACTCATGTTTAGTTGTCATGCTGTCATAATATCCAGACAAAACACTACATCAGTCCATTTTGTTGTGACGTAAACATAGCATGCAGAGCGATTTGTCAACAGAGGGCAGCATAGTGCAATTACATCTCTGTTTATTTAACCCAAAAGCCCCCACTTTTCTCCTCTTTCCTCCCCTGAATGAATGAGAGTGCCAAACAAAACCTGCAGTAATTATGGCCACTGGCTGGAAGATGAAAGTCACCCATGATGTTCCCCTAGCCAGATGTCATTAGTGTATTGTGATTCCACTGAAGCAGCGATGGTCATTTGGAGAGAGGAGCACACAACCAAACTGCATAGATTTGGTCAATGAAATTAGGATTTATAATCTAAATAATATACTATATACATGTGGCTGAAGGTCTACTGAGGAAACTGCACAACTAATGGGAAGCTAAATAATAAAACAACACATTATGGCATGTCCAGGGCCATCTAGTGTCGTTAAGGGCTCAGTTCATCCAAATTATAAAACACCATACCTTCTCACTTACGTCTAGTGGTATCCAGCCAGAATTTAGTTTATGGCACTCACAGCACTGAAACATGATAACAACAGCAGGCTTCCCTCTCTATATAAACAGTGCCCCCATTAATCTGGTTAATCCCCAGAACACACCGTCAGGTTTTCATGGGGATTATTTGTTTAGTAGAAAAGAGTTCCCAAGAAACCTGTCTAGAGATACAGTAGGTCTGTGGATTATCCAGAGTAACCAGAACATAACCTGGAAGTTGCTCAAGAGTTTTTTATTTATTTAATTCTTTGAGCAATAAGAGAAACCCACTTCATCTCCATTGTATTTGAGGGGAAGCAGACATCTTTGTAATCTGGGTGAACCAGCCCTTTAAAGTGAGTCTGATGAATTATAGATTGCAACTCTTTGTGGAATTTACATGCAATGTGCCACCTGAGTATAAAAAAGACAACTAAGCAAGAAGGGGAAAAAAAGAAAAGAAAAAATCTGAGTACCCAAACAATTTTATTTCCAATCTTGTAGGAAATATATTATCCATGCTTTATCGATAAGATTGGTTTGACAGAAAGCAAAAATTATCTTCACCACATAGTCAAAATAGTCTATTTGAGGATTTAATCCAGATTACCAGGGCTATCCTGGTAAAACGGTTTTTGGCTTGCTTTTTATATTTTTATGTTAACCCTACAGATTTACAGTTAAATAAGATAATGTAAAATATTAAATTACACCTATAATTATCACATCATATCCCAAAGTAGTGGTTGGTGATGCAGGAATAACCACAATCATACTGATGCAGTAATATTCAATCTTTTTTTAGTAAGAGTCTTGTTTTAGTATTATGTTAAAAGCAGTAAAATCTCTGCAAGCAACATCTTAAGAGGCAGCTTTTCCACACTGTAAACAGACATATCTGTTGGGTTGCATGAGTTTGTAAAGTTTCTCAGACACATTCAATAAAAATCGTGTACTTTAGGTTACTTTGCCTTTAGCTACAGCTTTACTTGAAAGCAGTTGAGTTGTGGCTTAAGGTATGAAATCAGTTCCTCATCTGAAACATCAACAACAACATAAAGTGACCTTTCACAGTTATCCAAGAACCACGGACCTCCAACATGGCAGCTAGAGCGTGTTTTTCAGCACCAAAAAGCCCTTCACACAAAGAGTGTTAGGGCTCTTTCTGTTTGTTTGTTCTTGTTACATTTTTGGAAAGCCTATTGCATTTAGAGGGATATGTATAATCTGATGCTCTTGCATTATTTGTTTTCATTATAAAGGGCCTGTAAGTCTCTAAAAGTACAATATGTGTCTCTACAATAATTTTGCAAATTCAATTTGAGCACACTGGCTCTCCATCTGTAAAAGACGTGATCCATATTGTGGTTCTTTATGTATAATCCAGAGGGAATATGAAGCAGTCATCCAAAACAGTCCTCTCATTGCGGGCCTCTGATGAAGTGGGCAGCTCAGGAATGTGGAAGCGGCCCTCTTGAAACAACGATAACACGAGTGACTGGTGTTCTAATTAAAACTTCCAGGGGGAGGCTGCAGGAACTCACTGACTTGGAAGGTTCACATCTATTTTTAAGGGATCTAATAAGAATGTACTACCTCTGCAGACAGAGTGATAAAAGCAAAGCAAAAGCACGGTTCAGCTCTGATGTTTTAGAGGCATTTCTCTCTGTTCTGTGTGTTCAGCAAGTTACTTTGAAATAGTATTGATTGCTCATTTGATTTTCACTCCAGAACCCCCATTCAGCTGGTGCAAAATATGAATTTTATCATGAAGCTTTAATAATGTATGTAATCGCCAATTCCGTTTTTGCAAGCCAGGGCAGATTGTGCAAGCAGGTTCCTGTGTTGCTGCAGTGTGATTGAAATATTCATAGCCATATTATTCCTTAATTTTGTTGTGACTAAGAGGGATTAATACTCATCCATTAACTAAAGCTAATTCTAAGGCAACCTCAAGGTTGTATATTGGACAAGCAAGTGAGATTAGCAGTGGAATGATGCATACCATCAGCAGGGTGGCGATGGCTGTAAATCGATTTAGGAATCACACTGACTAAGTGATTGTTGTGTAAGTGTTTTTTTTTTTTTGCTTAACAAGGTGGAAAAACAGATCATCAGGAAAAGTGGTGGATGGCTGAGGAAGACACTTTGTTTTTAATAATCAAATCATATTTCCTGCATGGGCTCATTAGCAATATGGGCCTTTTTTTTAACTTTAGATGTATTATGCAACACAAATCACGCCTTTTGCTGAAGTTAGGGGTATGATAATGTGTGATTTAAACCACCTCGTAGAGCTAATCTCCTTCATGCATTATGATTAGAGTCATCACATTCTGTGCTGTGATCCAGGCCTTGTATTTGGGGTGAAAAGTCTGTTCAATTCATATTTGACACAATACATGAATGATTGATGGTATTGTGGAATGCATGAAAAAATCTCATCCTTTTTTGTACACATACTGCATCTGCTCCTTCGGCTAGTAATAATTTAAATCTATAATTTGGGCATGTTTTTAATCATTAATATCAGATATGGTGTCTGTAATGTTTTAGGCTAAATGGGAGAACATATTTGTCTGTGAAATACCAGAATGTTTTCTATGACTTTCTAGTTATACTTTGTTCTCTGTTGCTTTTTTTATGAGGCAAGTTTTCATTGGGAAGGATTACACAAAGCGCGCGCGCACACACACACACACACACACACAGGGAAGCTTTCTGCATATTCCTACACTGCTGCTAGAGGCAGCTGCCATGGATAAATCATTACAATGCTTTGCTCAAAGATACTTTAGAAGTGGATATTCCCTCCAACTCCATTTAAGCTGATAATCCAGGCCTCAGCACCACCAAAAGGCCTCAGTAATACTCTTTTCATACAACAACCACCCCCTCCATTACCATGTTTACAGAGCGACACATTGATCACCGAAACAAAATATAATGGGTTTGCAAGAATTGTTGAAAAATCCATTTTGCCATATTGATTGCTGTAATGAAGATGAATGCTGAATCACTCACAAAATAGCCCATGTGCATTTGCAACCTGCATTTTTCATACCATTTTTTTTTCACACTAGAAAGACTCTTTCTTTTCGAGCCTCAGACCCAAGGATTACCATGTGTTTTCATTCACATCCATTAGAGCTCTGTTTGTAATTATGCAAATGAGAAAAACATGCAGGAAATTTAATCAGAGCGCAAATTTGATTTCACGTGAAAGACTGCTCGAGGGTAGGGGCTTGATCGCATAATATTGAGCAACCAAATTATGTTCAATATTTGTTTTCGCAGTGGGCCTCCACTCGGACACGCCACGGCTTTATAGGCTTAAGGTTTGCCTTGGTTTGTAGGCTTGAAGTTAACAGCGCTGCATAAGGTTTGATTATCCTTTGTTCTCCCCAGAGATGTTGAATGGAAACTGCAGTTAATGGGAAGCATTTTCATATCAGCGGCAAAGCACAGCAGCTTGTGTTTATGCATTTTTATTATTGTTGCATCCCCTGAACCAAATATCTAAGTGCTCAGTTTTCTTTTGTTCCCCAGCTGAACAGCAAGAAAATGGGCTCTTTGTAATTGCACATAAACTCAGAGGATGGCATTTTGCTGTTGTGTGTGCCACTGTAGATAACTGGTGATCAAACTGAATGTTACTCCAGAAGCATGACAGAATTAAAACTAATAAAGCATGTCAGTCAATAAGGGAGGTGAGTCTGTTTATCAAGCTCAGAGATGTAGAACAAACATCGTTTGGCTTCTGAAAGAGACTGGCTTAGTCGTCCTGTGACCAGAGTCTAAAAGAAATGAGAGGAAGGTAATTTTATGCCATAACAGTCTCAGGAAACAAATGCTGTCAGTGTAGAGCTCTAAAGCCTTGACAATTTTGTATTTACACTTCATTACAACTTGACCTTGTTGTATCTGTCTACATGCACATCTAGGCAGAGGCAAATTAGGCTACATGATTGTCTTCAGAACTGCAGAAAAATATATTTCTGAATCAGTACAATTGAAGTAACTCCAAAGGACATTTGTGCAAGTTTCCCCTGAAGATCAAGTTCATTTCACACCTTTTTCTAGCTATACCAAAATCAGAGTACCCTTTTAGTGTGCATAGGGCAGTAACTTAAAAATGCTGATTTGTGGGGCATATGGTCTCAGGTGTACCAAGCCTTAAGGTATAGTTCACCCCAAAATGTATTAAATTATGATCCCCCCACACCCCCTAAAAAAAAATAAAAAATTACATTTGTGACAAACATCGTGAGTGTCCTCCTTTTTGCTCCATCTCTGTCTTCTTCCAAAAATGTTTAGCACCCGGTTTTATTGCCCCCCTCATTATGGTGCTCTAGTTTCACACATTCAGTGTATAAAATAATTTCTAGTGGTAATTAAAATAAATGTAAAACACTTCAAAGACAATAAAGTCGTCGGTAAGATAAAAGTTTACCAATTAAAATAGCTAAAAGACACTACAAAGATTATAAAATTTACAGTCAAATAAAATCAGCAAAGGCTTTCCGATAAAATAATGTTTTAAGAACAGATTTAAAAGATTTCACTGAGTCGGCCGACCTGATTTCCTCAAGTAGATCGTTCCAGAGCCTCTGGGCCCTTACTGTAAACGCTCTGTCCCCTTTCGTTTTAAGGCGAGCTTCTGCAATAGTTAAAAGACCTCTTGCTGATGATCTCAGAGTACGTGCTGGCACATATGGAACTAAGAGTTCTGAGATATAGCTGGGTGAGAGGCCATGAAGGGCTTAAGGTCGTATTTTGGATATGTTTCTAAGGTGATAAAACAGGATTGCAGGAGCTTTGTAATGTGCTGTTCAAAGCTTAAATTACTGTCGAACCAGACACCAAGATTCCTAGCAACAGGCTTGATATTTTCCGCCAGTGAACCAGCAGATGGCAGAATAAGTTTTGCCATGTGCTGTGGCCCAATGATAATGATCTCAGTTTTGTTGGCACTGAGCTGAAGGAAGTTGTTTGACATCCATTTTTTTTATATCAGAGAGGCAGGTGTTAAGTGAACTCAGTATTCCCTGGTCTGTAGGTCTAACCGGCAGGTATCGTCAGCATAGCAATGGAGATTAAAAGATTTATTGAACAGAGGTACATTTAGAATGTTTGAATATTGCTGATGGATTGGGGAAGCTTTGTGGGGACGTCCACCGTGGCGCCCGGGTGCGACGAACCCCCAAAAAGCCTCCCATACCTGGAGAAGAGATGAAGCCGATTTAAGATCTTTGGGATCTGACTGGATGTAACGGTGATATGCTCGCGAAGACCCGCAGCCCATGATTTAAATTAAGTGTGAGACTGAGGTGACATAGTACAAACCCCCAAAAACCAACAGACGGAGCGGCATCCCAGTGCCGGACCCCGCACCCGGTGCTAGCTGCTGTGGTCGGTGTTTGGCCGGGGCTAGCTGCAGTCGTCGGTGGGCGGCCGGGGACGCCGGCAACCCGGAGTCGGCGTCCCGGCTGGTGCTAGCTGCAGTAATCGGTGGGCGGCCGGGGATGCCGGCAACACGGTGTCGGCGTCCCGGCTGGTGCTAGCTGCAGTTGACGGTGGTCGACCAGGGACGCTGGCAACCCGGTGTTGGCGTCCTGGCCGGTGCTAGCTGTCGTCGGTGGAGGTTGGTAGCTGGGGCCCTGGCAACCGGATGCCAGACGTCTCGGCCGGTGCTAGATGACTGTGGTCGGTGGTCGGCCGTTGTGCCGGCCGATGCTAGCTGCTTTGGTTGCTGGAGGTTAGTAGCTGCTAGCAGCTGTCATGCACAGTAATCGAGAGCGGTGGTTGCTGGAGGTGGATAGCTAAGACAGATCCCGGTGCCAGG
>JAVQJD010004492.1:0-12815 GCA_036023655.1 Nannoperca australis
ATTCAAAAATAAAAACACAAAAAAAAAAAAACACCCATTATTTTTAAAATTAACCTTTTTCCAGTAAAAAAAAAAAAAAAAAAAAAAAAACAAATTCTATATGCCCTACCATCTCAGATGCGGGTACAACAAATAACTAAACATTAAGCAGAGAAAATGTCCTACGAACCATCTTTAGGGGAAAAAACGGAAACGTCCAAGCTCCTTGGAGCACACTTTTGTCCAGTATAAAAGACTTGTGATACCATGACATGTAGAGAAAAGGGCTGTTACCTTTCATGTAATTTTTAGATCTATGCTTGAGCAAGGTCCATCGTTTTATCCAGTGCTGTTGCATGATATTTGTACTGCGTTAACCCTCCTTTTGGCAAAGAGGGCTTTGTTGTGAACAGTGGTCATGTGGTGGCACTGGTGTTGGAGATACAGCCCAGTTCTGGTTAACAGTAAGTCAGTATGTTGAGTGAGGTAGCATGCGTTGTGAATTACTGGTCCTCTTCTTCTTCTTCCTCCTCCTCCTCAGATGATTCCTGGGACGCCTTTTCTTCCTTCTCCTGTGACAGGAGGGAGGGGAAAAAGAAAGTCCAGTCAGACCTCCACTACGCCCACAAGGAAAATGCCTCTCAAGTGCCATCAACGCTCAGCAACAATAGATGCCTGTGATTCATGTCTCAACGTGACTGTTTTAACTTTTCATAGCCCCAAGTACCAACATGAAAAAACAAATATTATAAAAATCTCTTTGATAAACCACTGTGGCATGAAGAACACCCAGGGGAAGGGTGAGCCATCGGTAGTGAAAAGTGATTCATCAGAGTGGTGAGTCACAATGAGGCATCCTGCTCCCTTGCCTTTCCTCCTCCTCCTCCTCACACTAACTACAGCCCAAGATGTTCATTCATAAAAATGAGAGGGATGGTTAGGGGGGTAACTTCGGGTCATTCCTCTGTGACTAATTCAATCCAGACATCTTTCAGAGTACGCCCTAACCACTCATGCACATGACAGAATGTTACTACAAGACCGCAATTTCTTCCTAGATTAAACATGATTTTTTGAACTGTTGTACAAAGTCTGACAACTCATTTTGCAGTCAAAAAAAAGAAAATATGCAGTCACTTCCACAACATTTGGATTAAGAACACCTTAAGGAGTAAATTCAGATTTGCCTTTAAAAAAATTTTTTTTTAAATAAATTAAAAACATTTAGAGAACCCTTCTACGACTTGCTCTAAAAAAGGAACACGAGAACCAAAATAGCTGTGATGAGTAAAAAAACAAAACGAAAAGAAGGAAAAAAGTCGTCTGAGAGGAAGGAGGCAGGCAGGGGAATTAGGAAAATGCAATTTCACCCTGCAGACAGACAGTCATACCAATCATAATTCAATTGGAAGAAGAGTGTTTTAAACAAATGAGAGCACTGATGTTACACTGTTTGTCCAGGGACTCTTACCTCCTTCTTAGGTCTTCCCCTGCGTTTCCCCCCTGCAGACGGGGCAGCGGGTGCCTTCTGTGGAAGAAAACGACACACGGTTAAAAAGAGCTGTGGGGACACGGCAATGCATTTTGTTGGGATCTTCACTCAGCCAAAGCCAAGACTTTGGGGGGGGGCTATAAACAAGCCATATATCCACAGAGCTCTGCCTCTGGCTGCCTGCAGATGGCAGTGCTACCTCTGTAATGAGACATGGAATGGGGGCATTGGGTTCATTGGCTATTATCTGGAAGGCCGACAGGAACTGCACACAGGGCACTCCAGTTCGCTGACCACCTGGTCTGAGGCTCAGAGACAGCTGGTGGAAGTGAGCGAAGACACAAACCTTCTGCATTCTGGCCCTCGCTGCTAAACCTATATCATACATGCATGTGCGTTTTACCCTCCCTCCCTCCCTCTCCCTTCCTCCCTCTCCCATACATAGCAGCTAAAACAGAGCGCACGGGGGAGCTGGAGGGTTGGGGCGAGGGAGAAAAATCTGTTGTTGCTATGGAGACGACAGGCAAAGAAGAACTAGGGCTGTGTGCTGGGAGGGGGCGGGGGGTGCTTAGTGTCAGCTTGGAAACAGTCTTGCGGCCTCTGCACCTGCACCGCACTGTGCATGACAAGCTGCAGGAAGCTGGAGGACAGGAAGTACAGAGTGAGCATCACTCAAAAAAAGAAAAGAAAAAGTAAGGCAGTAAACCAAGGTCTTTACAATAGGAAACCCTCGCCAGGCTATTTCTGACACCCGGGGGGGAAGCAAGTAAATTGCAGCCAACTGATATATCACAAGTAACAGCAGGACATCCTTTCAAGAGGGTGAGGTTAGCTACCGTTACAATGCCCATCAACCAAAAGGGAATCAAAGGTTAGAAAACGGAAATGCTTGCGAGAAGATGGGACAACGGATGCCGCGTGCAGCTTCACTGTGCCCGTCTTTCTTGGCATGGAAGTCATTCCGGCTCAGGGTGCATGTTGCTGAAATCATGACTTGTCGCTGTGTCAAAAAAGAAAGAAAAGAAGAAAAACAACAAAACACAACCGCAGGCAGCACTGACTTACTTTGCCCTTGCTGGCTGTCTTGTTTTTGCTGCCCTTCGGCCGTCCTCTGGGCCTCTTTGGAGTAGGGGACCCACTTGGTTCCTGACAATCATGATAGTCAAGAGATAGTTAGCATACCACAAGGAAATATGTATAACATTTACAACACACACACACACACACAAACGACTGTTTCTTTAGGGCACATTATATCATTGGAGGATTGATAAAACTAACATGGGCACGGACATGCAAGACTCTCAGACATGAGATTCAAGGTCAGTGCGACTGACATGTACTTTAAAGACTGGCAGGTGGTTGGATGCAGGGGTTGCCATGGTTTGACATGGAAACAAACTCACAACTAACATGCTCATAAAAGACAAATAAACATTGGTTTCACAATTGATGGGGGAATATCAGAGCTAACATTTAGGGGATTACCATTAAGTCCAAAATGAAAGGTACACTCAGCATGCGATGAGCCATCTTGTTCGTGTGATAATTTGTGGTTGTGCCCCATGTCATGGCAGACACGTCTCCTGTTGCATTTCCAGCGTGTTTACAACCGCAGCTCATAGCAACCGAGCAATTCAATACTAAAACACACCGCGCTGAGTGACAGCTATACCAGCCATTCTGTGCTTCCACTCTGCCATGTCATCCATGACATGACGAGCAGAGGCTGGGTCGTGAGAGGGGGTGAGAACCAGTTTAAAAAAGGTGTTGGGTTGCAGGTTGCTTACAAACCGGTGAGACACGCAGGAAGTTTGTTGTAGACTTCTATGTTTACACAAATAAGGGGTGAGCGGATGGTCACACGGGCTAGCTGCAGCCATATCTTGATCCAGTGGGATCAGTAGAATAGCAGGGGCTTATCATGACATGGATATGCATGAGCACCTCACCTGCAATAACATCTACCTGAGCATCAACCGGAACAGATGTGGGATAAAGGCTTGATTTGTTTCTGTTTTTTACATCTCAGAGTTCATCCTTATCTTAAGGCCTATTCTTGTTGTGTTTTATGTAAGTGATATACTCTGTCTCTGGTATGTAAACAATATATACAATGACAGCCTCCCCCCCCAAAAAAAAAGTAAGAATAAACTGGCACTACTTACGTCAGAGGTTTTTACCTGGGGCTGCTTGCGGGGTCTTCCACGCCCCCTCTTCTCTGTTGCCTCCTTCTCTTTCGGTGAGACTGTCCCCTTGTCGCTCATGTTTGCTTGGCTTTTTCAGACCTGGGGAATAAATCACACCGGTCAGGCTTCCGAGTTCAGACGCACACGCAGCACAGAGAATACTAGGGACGATCAAACTCACTGACCGCAACAACAAACCACAAATGACCGCTAACCGCTCACCGGTAACGCGTTTAACTCAATTTAATCCGCATTTATTTCCATGTCTATTTCGGTCTCCTATGCGCTCCGTTATACGGTCGACGGTGCACACAAACAAGGGATTGACATCAAATCGGCTCGCATGATATAGCCGGGACTCCGTAGGCGGTCGCAGGCCGCACATATCTGCAGAAGGCTCCTGAACCCGGCGCTCACTTCCCCTACCACCCGTGTTCAGAGGCCCGTTTGCTGTAGTTGTGGTGGCCACTGATCGGGCCTCGCATGAAAAGTATCTCACACACAGCGTGTCTGCACGCCGGGGCTGTGGAGATACATCCACACACACACATACAATGGCTGGTGTGCTCGGTGGGATCTGCAGGCTAAAGCCTGGCCTGCATGAGCACTCGCGTTTTTTTTTTTAAAGCACAGAAAATGCGAGCGAGGTGGTTGTGTTCGTATGCGGCGGCGGCGGCGACAGCCCGGGCCAAGGCAACAAAAGACGGCTTGACATTTAAAGCATGCAGCCTCCTCTCGCCGGAGCTCCTGCCCTGTAAAAAAAATGCATTTAAAAATCGGTTCTGGCTTTTCGAGCATGCAAAGTTTCACTCGCTCACCGTCGCGTTTCTTGCACTCACCTCTATCGCTCGGTTGTAACCTCTGCTCTAAATTTAAGACGAAATGTTTCCTTTAAGCCTCGCTGGTTGTACCCGGTTAAAAGCCTTACGCCGATCTATAGGCTACAGCTTTTATTCGTCAGACAACACACAGCCCGCCCCTTCCAAATCCTAGCTCATGCAGCGTTTAAAAAAAAACCCAAGTTATGAATTGGAAAAGACGATGACAGATGTTTTACAGAGAAATAAGTGATTTTTTTTACCAGCAGGTTGAGAAGTTTGTTCCTACGACGTCCTATAAATAGCACGTGCGTCTTGTCTCCTGCAGATAAGGGGGGAAAGGCGGCAGCCAGGAGCAGTTTTGGGGCAATTTAAAGAGCCGCCCTCATGGGAGCTGAAACACAGGAGGGCGGAGATATGATAAATGGGCCACCAACACTACTAGAGGAGCTCAACCCTCCATCCTCCTCCTCTTCCTCTTCCCACACGTTTGATCACAAAACACCCAGACAGCACGTGTAAAAGTGGCAGAATATACTTTTAGGAATATACAGTATTATTATTAAAATAAATTGCATCTGATGTTGTATTAGCCCAACATTAGGTCTATGCACATACCACTGTCTCTACAGTGAGGGTGAGTGAACTTTGAACCTTCCCCAATGTAAAAGATTAAGTCAATTTATGTAATTCAGCAAAATGTACTTGAAGTGTCAAGAATTATTGTACTTAGCCTTCTGCAGAAAGATGGCCCATGTGAATGTTAAATACTATTATATATTACATTATGGGATTATGTAACTAGGATTTTACCATTGTAGTTGGTTGAGGTGGAGCAAATTTGAATTGACTTCATATATTGTTGGGTAATTTAATCTATAACAAAGCATTATATCTTGCAAAGCGATCATATGTTTTGTATCTACAATCTTAATTTATACAGTGACTTAAATTCTGCACAAAAATGTCCAATATTTCCCTTTGAAATGTAGTGAAGTAGAAGTATAAAGTAGCATGAAAGTAAAGCACAAGTATCTCAAAGCTGTACAATATTTGAATAATGCACTTAGTCACATTCCACCACTTTTCTGTTGTTTCACTATGTTTATTGTGATTTCTGTATATACATATGGCAAATTATCAAAATGTATGCCATGCTAGTAAGTAAGTTAACATCAGTGTGCAAATGAAGCTGTAGGTAAAACGTAAAGGTCAAAGTCTAGGAGTGGTTTTGAAAAGTTATTTTCTAGTATTTTATTTAGACTATTTTAAAATATACTTGTGTACACTGTTTTTTAAGTATCCATGTATCTATAAAGCCATTAATGGGTTACTGCCACCTTATTTTTGTAATTTTATCTGTGTGGTTGGATGTGTCTATGAGTCATAACCAAGTCAACCAAAAAGGGATTATTTTAGCATGTTTTAGAAGCCTGAAGAGGAAATATCTTTTGGGAAAAAAAGAACAGAGATTAGACAAATATCCGTTTATTTTTCCTGCTTTCCTGTGTTATCAATTGTCTCACGCCCCTTTATACTTATCTTGTGACCCCTCTGGGGGGTCCCAACCCCCCACTTTGGGAACCAGTGTTTTAGAGTCTCAATGTGTTAGTGTGGTTACGTTGTTTTTTTAGATTGTCCTTATTTATTTTTATGGTATTAGACGGCTCTTGTGTTGTTTTAAGGTGCTATGTAGGTTGTTTCTGGGATGAAATCTTTTATCCGATTGTATTAGAAATATGTACTTATGATTTTATAATCACATCTCTGTCTAGTTCTGTTTTATGGCATATTTTGTGTTTTCTGTCTTATGTTATTTCACAGTTACTGCTGCCTGTTTTGGCCAGGACACTCTTGAAACAGATTTTTCATCTCAATGAGGCTTTCCAAGTTGAATAAAGGTTAAATAAAAAAAACCATTTAAAGGGTACTCAGTGACAGTTACTGACATGCAAAAGTAGAACATTTTGTATGAAATTTTAATGACTCTGGAAGGCTGAGAGGAGAGGGCAGAGTTCAAACAGTTCTGGAAAAACACTTAAATTACACAAAATAAGAAGCGCTAAAGCAAATCAAGATTACTCTTATGTTTTTTGCTAATTGTTTACTTGAAATGGCTGTGCAGGTTTGAGCTGTAATGGTACAATTTTTTTATTTCCACACATACCATAGGACATAAGTTATTCCTGATTATGTCAGTTAATAAGTAAATAAGTTGACTACCTTGTTTACTACTACTGCATCTTTCTTTCATATAGACAGAGGTGCCCTTCATGTTGCTCCCACCCGGTGTCACCATTTTGCATTTGAACTAAATAAACATCTGATGTCTATTGCAGGGGTGTGGTGGATATAAAGGAGGCAAGGCGAGATGATATAGACGCTCTAATCAAACCACCTACAAGTACTTTGACACCAAGAAGAGTTTCTGATGTAAATGAGCTGCCCATCTGGAGCTGGTTGGTCCTCTACTATGCAATTGAAAACAGATACTGAGAATGTCGAGTCGACCTGAAAGCAGCCGAAACAGGCCATTTGCCATCATCTGTGCATTTTTCACCTCTCCAGGACTTATCTCAAATAACTTGATGCAAACCAACATTGGATTATTTTGTCACCCCAAAACCGTTGTGATCTGCAGATACATATCAGTATACTGTACATACACGATGAGAAGAGAGAAGAGTTTAGTGGAAAGGAGATTGGATAGGGCTTGAATGGAGAGAGCACTTTTCTCAATGAGTCCAATGTTCTGCTCAGCATGTGCTTGCCTTGCATGCCACCCCCTTCCCTCCCCATTTCTCACTCTTTTCACTTCCTTCCTCTCTATCTTCCACAACTGCCTCAGCCCCATCCCCCACACCCTCACACATCTCTGCCATACCCAGCCCCTCAGTATGTGGATGGAGACAGGGCAATAGGTCCACTTTCTAACTCTCTCTCTGTGTCTGTCTGTCTCTCTGTGTGTCTGTGTGTGTGTGTGTGTGTGTGTGTGTGTGTGTGTGTGTGTGTGTGTGTGTGAGTTTGTCAGAGGAATGTTGTCCTTCTCAACCACTGGCACCACCTGGAGACCGATAAGGGGACTGGATGATGCAAAATAAATGTTAGCAATTTACATCTAGTTGTGAAGCAAAACAGTTGGTTACAAAAATTGCAAAATCTGTGGAGACACTAGAAACTGATAACGGAGCAGAATGTGGATTTATGCAGTCATATATCAGAAAGATGGTCTTTAAATTTGAGAGCACAATTTTGCAAACTCCCGTTAAAATGTTGTAATACTCTCCTGGAGCAGTTCTCATCAATTGTATTTTCCTCCGCTTGATTTTGATGACCCCCAACAAGCAAATGCTGCAAATGAGAGAATATTATCACTGTACAGATAGAGGACATAGTCATACCAGCGAGTTAAATACAAGACTCCTTTGTCCGTGTCACTGTGGAGGACAGAACAATTTTACAGGAAGGAACTGGACGTCCTAATAAGTTTTTTTATCAGAAAGGGCTATTCTGGTGAAATTCTTCGTATAATGTAGTCAACATTTTCTGGAAATTCCGCTCTCAATCAATAATCTCTCTCTCGCTCTTAAAATTTGATGAATGAGATTTATTCTTAAAACATTTACAACAGGATCTTTAAATAGATTTATACCGGTTAGTAAATTTGAACTGGAGTTACACTAAATCAGAACACTGATACACTGATAAATAAATGTTTGCGGTGCCGGAATGCCCAGATCTTTGCTTGTGGCACAAGAAAACCACGAACAAACCGTTGTGTCAGTTTGAATTGAAATGCTAATCAAATCTTACGAGACACAAACACTTCCACATCAGATGCCCTCTTCAGAGCTGTCTCCTGGCTTGTGAACTCTGCAGCAGCTCAGGACAGACAGAATCCTATTAACCAGGAGGGGGTCAGTACTTTGGCTTGTTCACCCCTCCCCCACCTATGTCCTTCTGCCCTTCCACTCCCCCCCACCCCCCATTCCTCCTATATGCTCATCTGTCTTCCCCTCCAGCACGCTCTTTAGCTCATTCTGGCAATCCATTTTTAGGCGCTGTGTAAACCGCAAGAGTGCTGCAGCCAAACCAACTAACAGATGTGGACAAAACATCCTATTCCTGCCTCTGCCTGGGTTTCCCCCTGCTTCTGCTGCTGTTGGTCCTGAATGAGCGTGAACATGACTAACACACACATACACACACGCCACTCACATCCTCCCTTTCCTCCTCCCAAGGAGGAGATGGGGTGGGGGGCAGGAGAGAGGGATGGGGAGAGAAAAGTGGAAAAGGAGAAAAAGTGTGGGAGCAGTTAAAAGGCAAGGTGGGCGGAGATGGGATTATGTATGTGGGTGCCTTTTATGCTTCTGCGAGGGGGCGGATGGAGGTTAGTGGGCGGGGGATGGGGCCTGGCTGATTCAGTCCGCTCATGAGTAGTATCTGACTCACACAAACACAGGAAGAAGCACGTGCTGCTTGTTTAGTGAACACAGCACTGTATTTATGTGATACTCCTATAAGCAGGGAATAATAGGAGTTCTTACACTACCTAATTTCACATCTGAATGTCGGTCACTGAGTCAACGCTCCACTTTCCCTTTTAAATAGTTCCATATCCACATCCTGACATTTTTCGACCGAGATTCAGCGGGTGCATCAGTCATACTGTGACTCAAGCCTGTGAAATTTCTAAGAGTGAAAACAGTGCCATATTTGAAACTTCCTTTGGCAGCCATAACATGCCAACAGGTCTCTAATTTTATGTTTTTTATCATTTTATTTATTTGTATTTCTGTTAGAATAGGCAGCCTAGGTAGAGTTTTGAAAAATACATACTTCTGCTCAGTTCCTTCTTCAAATTCATTCAAGTCGTTTAAATCACATCCAGCCCAATCAACCGCGTATATAACTGTCAAAAAACATGCATGAAGTGGAGCTTTTGCATTACATAATATAAACAATGTCATTTTCTTTAGCATTGTTACCATACAATGTATTCATCCCTGAAAGCAAACTCTTTACTAAGGAGGTCATGGTCAACTACAGTGCAGCACTCCTCAAGCTAAATATATGATGACAGATTTTTACTGCAATAGCTTAAAAAATATATATTTAAAATATGGAATATTTAATATGTATGTTTATAAATCTAGACCGCACTCCATTATGCTATATCTTGTTACTGTGTGCCCGCATCTATTACAACTATTTTGGTACCTGCCGCTGTAGAGTAAGTATCTGTAATCATGGTTAATGCAGGACAGTCTGCTCTCTGTAACAATAGGTGACAGACACAGAATAGATTTGCAAAAAAACACAGGGCAACGCCATAAGACATCTTTGAGAAATAACTCCATCTTGTGGTGATACTTGTACATGAACAGTACTTGTATGTACATATATGTCCTTTCCTTTAAAACATCTCTTACTGCTTATTTACAAGTCAGAGCACAATAGGTTGAACAAGTAGCGCTCCACCACTATGATCTGATTTTCTCTGGAGACATGCACCTCTGGTGAAGTGTTGATACCCCTCCTCACATCCCAGTGGTGAAACACACCTCAGTTCTGGTTGTCAAGGGTGTCTCCTGGCAGCCAAGCACATTGGAGATTACGTCCAGCAGAGGGTAGTCTTACCCTGAGAAACTTCAATCTGAGGTTTGCTGTCACTGACAAATAAAGACAGTGAAAGTGCAGTTTGAATACACAGTCATTTAGAAATCACTGTGTCAGTGTGATTCCAAAAAAATCCATCCATTAAAAACAACTTGTGAATAGCTCTCAAAATTTGCTGATTTCAAAAGATGTACAATTAAGGCTATTTCAAGGAATACAGTTTTGCAGGTAGCCCCGATTTCCTCATTAATTCTCATAAAATATACAGCAGAGTCCACATTCTGCAGCGTGATTTAAAGCCTGCCCTCTAGAAATGACAACCAGAAGCAGCTGAATTAAGTTTCTACTTAATTCAACTGACCCTCATCAAGTCTAAATCCAACTTATGTAGAGAAAGCAAAGGAGCTCTGTCACTCTGACAGATGAGAGTGTGTTCGGAGCTGTTGGGAGGAGTAATAGATGAGAGTCACCTTGGTGACGGTGCATCTGGAGTTTTAGAATTCACACTACCCCTCTCTGTCTTACCTGATTGATCAAAAGGGAAGGGGGCCAGCCTGCCCATTTTGGGCCTGTCACATCCCTGCGTGGCAGCTGCAGTCCCTGGAGAAAGCAACTGGCCTGGGCTGCATCTGTGCTGCGTACTTATAGAGACAATCTGGGCTCAGTTTTATTACTGTTTTTTATTTCCAGGGGACTGGAGAGCAGATTCTCTCGGCGGACTGCTGATGCGATGACCACAACAACAAATAAGAGCCAGGCTTTACAGTTGGGGATAAAAGGTTTACAAACTCCTCTACAAACCAGGTGCTAGGCTCAGCTGCAGTCACTTCAACATTTGCCTTATTGATTGCATTTTGACTGGCATTCCCCTGTCAGGCACTGACAGGAGTGCTCCTGTTCGAGAAGCAGGAGTGCAAACAGAATCTGTAGGAACAAGTCAAGCCAGACAGTGACGTTGTAAGGATATCACTGAAAACTTCAAAGGAGGAGAAAGGAGTATGTTAAGCTCACCTTGTTTTCTACACAATCAACACACTATAATCAAATTTAAGTGGCATTTCAGCGATTTAGTATTTCACTTCCATAAAGTTTGGGGACTCACTTGAGGCTACTTAAAAAATAATGGTCAAAATCGAAGTACCAGAGAAATCTCTTTTAGTCTTCCCATAATGCAATTCAATAGCATCTTTCAAAATCAACAAGGTTATTTTATTTTATTTTATTCAAAAAGCTATTCCAGAGCCACAGAAGACATTATACAACAGATTTTACACAGACACAGTAGTGCTCCTCATGAAAATGAAATAAACTGAATGTCATATGGAAAATTGGTGGAGTGTCAATTACTGAGTTAGTACTGTTTTTTTTAAAGTATCAAAATGAATGGAGGAGAAGCAGAGATATTGGCTTTAGTATTCTACACACTGTCAAAACCTTGTCCTTTCCTTGTCAAAACTTGGTGCCTACGTTACCCACAATACAATTTGACCGCAGACATTTCGGTTGGAGATTCGGGTGTGTTATGTTATTAACGTCTAATGTAGTCTTGAGCCACTAGCCTCAAGCAGAGATAATTTGCGGGCTACAGAGGTCTGGTAAGCCTGCTTCTTTCTAACTCCACACCCCCGGATTTTTTCATTTTTGAGTTGTAGTCTTCAGCCCCAACCGGCGCTGACTCAAGTAGCAATTCATCAGATGTTGTGTGGGTCCCTCTGGAGCCACAAAAGGCTTTTTACAAATTTTTTCACATATGCAGTAGACTTGACAACAGTTTTTGATGTATAAAATCCTTGGAGGTCCTCTTTAAACCATATGATGCATTCATCTTGTAAATAACACATTGATCTAATATGTCCCTCTTCAGTGTCTGGACAGGTTAGAAAAGAGGCACAGGGCAGCTCTTAGACAAGCAGATTGCCTGCAATCCAGCTGTTGTAACTGGGAAGTCCCATAGTGGTGTCTGGAGCAATATCAGGTGACAGGTCCCCTCTCTGACACCAGGATGTCCGTCTCTGGTCTTGACCACATCACAGTGTTCGGTATCCTGTGTAAGCTGGTGTCAGATAGCTGTCTATTGATGAATGATTAGAGTTGCTGAAGATGGACTTTGGCGCTGCCACCCGCGGGGGGCTAGCTGAGACGGATGAGCCCATGTAATGCAGAGGAGGCCCCACAGCTGCATTAACTATTAAAGTGTGGTTATCTCAGGGTAATGGTACGCCAGCAGCACTGAAACAAACTACAGCAAGAAAACAGGTAATCCTAATGTAGATGTATGGGACCTGCTTCTGCAGGTTCTAGGGTGTATTCTCCAATCTGACTGATTATCTGTGAAATGTCACACATGGTTGAATGGGACATAAATTAAAAACACCGGAATCTAACATTAAACTAGTGTAGCTATCATCTATCTATTATATGAATAATGCCTGAAATGATAGGAACAATAATTACACACTTAACTCTCATCTAAGGGATTTACACCTTTAACTATAAACTGGGTTTAAAAATGAGTTTGAATGTTTAAACCTTAATGTCAAGTGTTATTCAGTTAACACTCTTCACAGTTACTTCACCTGTAAATGACGTCTTTGTCTTAACCACACTCACTCACACACACACACACACACACACACACACACACACACACACACACACACACACACACACACACACACACACACACACACACACACACACACACACACACACACACAC
>JAVQJD010004529.1:0-15847 GCA_036023655.1 Nannoperca australis
TTACATTTCTATCTCTCTCACATCCCTATTATCTCCCCCACACACACACACACACACACACACACACACACACACACACACACACACACACACACACACACACACACCCCTTCCGACCGCTGTCCGTGTGTGCGGCGGGGTGGCTGAGGCTGATAACTTTTCATTCATAATTAGCAGTCGGCGAATGGGGCTGCGCTGGGGGGAAATTGAACTGTCAGCGGCGGGGCGCGGGACGTTTGACCCCATCACGCCCAAAGGGGGCCATCATAATTTGTTCATTTGGTGTCCATCAGGCGGGCGCCAGCTCAGCCCCTCCTCCTCCCCCGTCTCCCTCCTCACCCCTCTGACCTCCCCGTAGTGGGCGCTCTGGGTTCATGTCTAATTATGAATCAGCAGAAGGACCCCGAGCGCCGCAAATATAGCTGCCCCTGCCCTCCAAACCTCCTGCTGCCACTCAAACGGCGGAGATTGCCTCTTAAATAGGAATAAATGCCCACACAGAAATAGCCAGTCGGTGCGGTGGCCTGTGCAGCAAGAGGGTAGTCTGGGAAATGTTTGTGTTTTAATGCAGCATTTCTTTTCTTATTAGTTCCTTTTAGTGACTATGTGAGGACAGAGATTTCATCTTTTGCGTTTTATCTTTTCTGTCCCGTTTCCGAGGCGACGACGGAGGGTCATCATTGTGTCCTTAAAATCTTGATTATCACGTGTGTGTTTTCACCGTCACAAACCACTTAACTATTTAATTACTGTTAGCAAATGAATGTCTTAACCCTTTATTTTGAAATCTATAGACACAAGTTTATACTCATCTTCCAGTGATGGAGGGAGTATTCAGAGTCTTGCATACTTAAGTAAAAAGACCGAAAATGTGCTTAAAGCAAAACAAAAAAGCTAAAAAAAATTAAATAAATGTGAACATTTGCTGGATTTTTTTGTCTTCTAAGATACTAAGTTTCATACATTTGTGGAAACTTGTGACGGGCAGGTTTCACTATTTCTTAACATTTTCTAGACCAAAAGATAAATTGATTAATCAAGAATATAAGCGGCAGATGAACCGATAATGACAATAATCATCAGTTGCAGCCCTGGTTCTATTAAGTATCATGCTAATACAAACAGTTTAACATTACTTGTAAAGCCAGATGAAGGACAATACTGTTTCTGAATAACAGTCCTCTATTATTGCTAATGTTCTTTAATAGAAAACTTAAAAAAAATTAATAATTTTACCTCCTAATTTACTGACAAATTGGCATAAATGAAGTAACCTCTGTCTTTATGCGCTGGAGAGACTTCTTGTTACATTAAAGTGAATTTTAGATGACTGTAGTAACATTTATTTAATTCAATTTGCAGTCAAGGTCTCTGTGACTCCCCTCAATTAATTGTCATCTCCTGACTGAGGGGGGACAATTAGGCCCTAAAGTCAAACACATGTCCCTTACCTTAATCCTCCCAACTCCTGTAGAGCATAATGAAATCCTGTCCCTGCTGTTGGAGGCACACGCCGTCTGAAAAACAGAAATGGATTTTCAATATATGCCTCTGTACTCGCCACACCACTTTCTTTTAAATTGGCCTTCTTATGCACACGGCACAAGGCTACCCGGTTAGCCCCCTTTCCTTTCCTTTCCTTTCCTTTCCTTTCCTTTTTTTTTTTTTTTAAGCATGTCAGCGGGATTTTCAGGTCATTTGCCAGAGAGGATGCTGGGAGCGTGGCGTCCGGGCTCTGAAGGTGACTGGTGTCTGTGTCATCCATCACAGGGGCTTCCTTTTAAGTTGATGCATAATAGAGCCTCTCAATCAACTTCCTCCCTCATTGTCAACCTCCCTCCTTCCTGTCCAGGGTGGAGAACAAAAAATAAATAAAGAAAACAGAAAGGGAGACTGACAGAGAAGTCAAGGTTACATCCGTCCTCTTCTCTTATTTACACTTGAGGTGTTATGGGCTTGTGCTGCCTAACAGGACAACAATGGATGGCGGAGTGAAGGGGCTTGTGTGGGCACTTGTGTCAGGCTTTAACTGTCCACTGTGTCAAATTGGTGATAATAAGCAGTTTGAAGCCCTGTCCTGTCTCCGTCGCCGCCGCCTGCCCGGGTGCGAGGCGACAGACAGGGACCTTGAAGCAGGATGTGTCTGTCAGGGAGGTAAATCTCTGTTGTGATGGGGTGGCAAACATTATGGCCGGCTTTATCGACACCGACTGCTCTGACACATCCAAAAGTGGCCCAATAAATTTGCAGGCTGGTGACGGCGTGACGGGCGCTTGTTGAGGGCGCGGCGGCGTCGCAGCACAGCGACAAATGTTTGTTTGACCTTTTTTTCTTTTTTTTTTTTACAGTCGCTTTGGTGGTCTGAGCACAAGAGACTGCGCTTCTCCGTCAAGGGGACTGGGAGATGATGTTGTGACTGGGAGACACTTTGTTTTATATCGGGGCCACTATGATACTCAGACTGTTGCACTGCAGCTGAAGACGTACAAGACAGTTTTCTTAAACCTTGAACAAAAGAAACAGGTGTTAATAGTTTTAATAGACCGAGACGACGTACAGTTAGTGAAAGCCAAGAAGTTTGGCTTTTTACCTGAAAATAAAACATAATCTGCAACGATTAGTTGATTCATTGATGAGTTGATGCAGAGAAAATGAATTTTCAAGAAAGAATGTCAAAACATTTGCTGGTTGCAGCTTCTTTAATGTGAGGATTTGCTGCTTTTCTTTGTCGTTTTTGACAGTAAATGAAGAGTCTCTGGGGTTTTGGAGCAATTTGAAGACGTCACTTTGCGCTCTTCACAGACGATTAATCAATCAATCGTGAAAATCATCTGCAGATTAACCCATAATGAAAGAAATCGTTAGTTGCAGCCTTAATCTACACTTCAAATTTGTGGTTTTTGTTTACGAAGCCAAACAGCACATGCTTCCATCATATGACATCGTCATAAATACGTTTTTCCAAAAGCAATATCAAAATAAACTATATATTGTTTAATTTCCTTTCTTAATTTTAAAAATGTATCATGCCAGTTTGTTAGCTTCGCCCAGCTACAAGCTTCATAAGTAAATGTATGTAATCTGTTCGATCATTTAACAATTAAACCTGTTGCTTTGTTCACGTCTTGCTGCTACGATACGACGGCGTCTGGAGCGTCTCCGCAGATCGTGTCGTGCGTCAAACCGATTCTTCGTCCTCTCCTCGCCGCATGACAAGTCGCAGGACACCTCGTACGCTTCTCACCCGAGTCAGAACACGCTGCCACCACGTCGGGCTTCAAGAAAACAATGTGTGGTGACACGGCTCGACCCTGTGAGCGCCACCATCACGCCTGCGTGTTTCCACTGTGTTTCTTCACATCATATTATTAGTCATATTCAATTAGCTTAATTAGTCCTTGCTCAATCATTTAAGTCTGTTGTTTCCTGGAACAGGTTTTCCACCACAGGTTGTGTTTTCTTACGGTTTTTGGCCTCTTTTTGCGACTTCTTTGAGAGTTAGATTTGGTAAAGTCTTATCCCTTTGAGGTGGTAAATAGTCTCTGAACATGCACTCAGCGGGATGACATACATGCCTCGGTGTTGGTGTATGAATACATGCAGGTGCTAAGTGTTTTAGAGGGTGAAAAGGCTTCGTTCCACCTGTTGTTTTGAACTAATTAAGTGCATTCACTCAAGACAGACGGACCTCTTTGACTGACTGAATGAACTCTGCTTTTTTATTATTTTGTATTAATATAGATACAACACACGTGTGTGTTTCTGCACGCGATGTTTGACGGGTTGCATTGTGTGGGCCGACCCACCTTATTTTTTAATGAGAAGTGACAGTTTTCACCATCAACGTTCATCATTCAAGATGATCATTTTTGTGAGAATAAAATACTCCACCACCACCTCCACCTCATTTCTTTCCCCTATCTCTCAAAGGTAATGCAATTTCCTGCCTCTGAAAAGGTAAAAGCCCCTTTTTAAAAGGCCTGTGAGCGGCAGGTTTGGCCCATGCAGGCACTTGTGTTTCTATTCATTAGAGGTTGTTTTTATTCAGCCTGGTCTGACCGAGCATCCAGCCCATTTCCATCTAACTGGGCTGATTGAGCACATTTCTTAAATGGGATCCTCTTTACCCTACAGAGTTAATGAAGGGGGGGTTAGTGGGGAGTTATCAGCCAACCCTTGGTCCCACTCCTCTCAGAAGTGCATGCATGGACCAATGAATTGCATGAATATAAGTGATGGGAAGACCGGAGATTCTTGTATTAATCTGTCCTCTTGTGTGGATGCATTTGCGCTGTAATGTGCAAGGCGTCCCTGGAATATCGTGCTGATGTGGAGGGCTTGATGCGTCTGGGCGATGTTCTGCATGTTTGGTTTGTCAGCATTGTTTGCTTGCACAAAATAAAATTGCACTTAGTTTATCACTGCCTGTGTGTTTCTAGGTCACCACTCCATCTTTCGGCCCTGTGAAGCTCCACGAGCTGCTTCACCATATGACAGGAAAAGGTCTGTCAGCCAAGTACCATTTCCCCAGGCAGCCCTGTTTGTACCAGCCCAGTATGGTGGCGGTACAGGTCGTACTGACCAACGGCTCAGACCACAGCCTGGAGGAGATCCACATAGGAGACCGAAGCCCAGCGAGCCTCAACATCCACTGCTTTAACACCATCGGTGAGTATTGGTGCCACACGTGTGAAACACTTCACTGCAGACGCATCAGAAAGCCACTAAGTAGTAAGAAAAGGCTGTTTGTCTTAGCAAAATCATCCTGTGTCTACGTAGTATGTGGGTCCGGGGACTGATTGAGTCTTTAGTCTTAGACATAAAACAGTAAATGGCGTGTTGAGACATTTTCAACCCATGAAATGCAGATTTTATACATACATTTATACATTTGCAAAGAATTGTCAATATTAACACCAGCATCGTCGTATAAGTTAGTTTATAGCTCATAGTGTGCAGAGCATCTTTAAAGAGAGTAAACGGTAAATGAAAACCTCTGTTTGACAGATTTCTATCATGTTGTCTTTAGTGCCATTAACCTCCTGTGTAAATACAAACAACTGTTCGACTCTTTAGATTTTTGTTTTGGCAGATTTAGACATGCATAATTAAAAATGTGCAGTATTATCTGTTTTATACATTTTTTTTATAATGCTACTGCCCTAAACTTGCTGCCGGTCTTCACAGATACTCCGGCCGTTTAGTCCAGTCTGGTCAGAATCTGTCACTCTCTGCAGCTCTACATATATACTACATAGTATGATTGTGTTCTCTTACAGATATTACATGATCATTATGCTATGAAATAAATGTTAAGCCTGTTTGCTATCAGCTCAGCAAATAGCCCAAACAGCCAACATTACTTCAGCTAATCCCTGTTAGTTTGGATCAGGACGAACAAACATGCGCCATCTCCATATCTCCTGTCACACTGTTGTGTGATCGCTGCACTCAGTCTAATGTAAGACTGAGAACAGTGCTCCCTCAAGGTTTTCTTTTTCATGCGCACACACACACACACACACACACACACACAGGACTGGTGTGCGGTGGAGCACGTTAAAACTGTCAATTGCAAGGGATTGATTGGGCATTGAAGGAACTCAAGCAGCCAAACAGTGGGTAATTTGGATCGATTGAGCCTGGCTGCCGTGTGCGGGTGGCTGGAGTACAGACAAAGCTTTGTGCACTGCTGTTTTGAACGTGACTTGTTAGGAGATAATACAAGACAGTATTTAAGAAGAAATATTGCACGTTTTGACGTGACTTTTCCACACGAACAACCGTTTTATAAATTAGTGATTTGCTTCTACTAACAACTAGTTTCTGACTTTAATATGTCATACACCAAAATAAATGGTTTTGAGGACATTTCTGGTGTTTTTAACAGCATGTGTTTCATTTCATTGTGTTGACCATCATTTCTGTCATTACTAATGACATTATCTGCGGCCGCGGTGACAAAGCAAGATACATGAGCATTCAGATGACTCGTGTTAGCCAAACGTGTCAGTTAAATGATTTGTTGCTTCAACTTCGACCTGCCACACTACAGTCAACACTTTAGGTGTGCTTATCTTTAGTTTTTCAGCTCAAAATAAATTGGTTTAGGTGATTTAGATAAGGTGGGATTCTAACGCCTGCGACCAGGCAGGAGGATGAAGGTAGAATCAGAACGTGCCTGTTAGAGAAGCTGTGAAGGCCGGACTGGAAGTGAGTGCATGATGGCTCTGTTTTCAGAGTGGTTTCCTCTGGAGCCTCTCCTCAGTCTGTGGGAAGGCTTATACAGTAAAATAGCCCTGAGAGCAACACAGGCCGACTGGGGAAGCGTGGAGGATGTTTCTGTCTGTCTGTGTTCTTCTCATCCTGAACCTCCCTCCTCCTCTTCCTCCTCCATTCAGCTGTCCACACTCCCTCTTCAGCATTTTTACTTTACTGTCTGTCTATCTGGCGCTTCGCTCGCTCTTTCTCTCTCCCTCATCCGTCTCTCTTGATGCTGATGCTCTCTTTGACAAGCCTGTTGTTTTGGAAATATGCTAGTCCTTCATGTGTTTTTTTTTTTTCTTTCTTTCCCCGAGGCTCGAGGTGTTGGGAATGAGATTGAAGGATAGATTTCTCACACGCGGTGGCCTTGCTTTGTGAAGTAGAAAACACAAGTGGTGTGAATGCCTGTCTGTTCCACCCTGCTGCCGCCTCCTCCTCCTCCTCTCTCCGTTTGCTTCATCTCTTCCTCACGCTGCACACTGTGCCCTTGTCACTCACTCTTTCTTTTCTCCTCCCCTCTTTCCCCCCTCTCAGAGCGGCTGGAGCCAGGGGCCTCGGTGACGGTTTCCATGGGTATTGACTTCAGCGACTCGACACAAGCAGCCAACTTCCAGTTGTGGTAAGACAACCTGACACCCGCTCATATATAAGTCAGGCTTTTTCTTTTTTTCCTCTCTCTCAGTCCTACAGTTGTACATCTCTTTCACTCCTCTTTTATGCCACAGCTCTCCAGTCTCCCTTCTTCTTCCTTCGTTGGCTTCTTCTCTCCTCACCTTTTGTACCCTCTCATTTGTTCCTTGGTAATTCTCCTTTTTTCCCCCGCCCACTACCCGCTCTGTGCCAGCACTCCCAGGTGAGACATCAGCCGCAATTGATCCGGGTTCACTGGGATAACAATTATTCCTCCAGTAATCAGCCCCCGGCCCAAATCAACCTGCTGAATGCCATTGGCAACGCTCCTCAGCCGATCAATAAACCTTATCAGAAAATCTGTTCAGGATGGGGAAATCAATCTGGCCCAAAATGCCATTCACAGAGGCAATCAGAAGAGAAACATTTAATACACAAACAACTGCACAAAACACACACACACACACACACACACGGCATCATCTGTTCATTCAGATTAAGAAGAATCAGAACTTTTAAAGTTTCCTGTTTAACTCTTCATGTTACACATCCTGAACATGTGTTGCTGTTCTTTTACTGTTGTTCTGCTCCTTCAGCACCAAGGAGGGCCACTTCAGTGTGTCCATCCAGCCCGCTGTGGGAGAGCTGCTGATGCCCAGCACCATGACAGAACAGGACTTCTGCAAGGAGCAAGGTGAGCTAGAGATGAGAAGGTGCTGGTGTTGTTCAGCTAAAAGCACATTGAATATCATTCTCATTATTCAGGGTTCCTGCAGTCATTAAATGCTTTGAAAAGTTTTGATTTTCCTGTTTTCCAGGTCAGGAAATGGTTTGAAATGAACAGAATGTTTTGGAAAAGTTTGGAAAATACTTTTGGCTGTTGTTTAAAATATGTTCATATGTGCGAAATACATTCCTCGTATCACTAATTTATAATCTAGTGCTGCGCGGCCGTTGAAACGTCACTAATATCACGTCATGCGTGTTGGCGTGTGCAGACAGTTGGTTTGCAAGCGGCAGCAGTTTACTTACCTGCTAATGCCTGGAAAGTACGTGTGTAATGTTTGGCTTCTGAATGACGAAGAAGAAGTCGTGGAAACGGGGTCAAATATTATGGAAAAGTTATGAAAATTCATTGGTTAACCGGGATTATCACTAAATACACACTTGAATTGTTATTCTACTAATTTGAAGTCATTGATGCACATGAGCTGTTTTTCAATAATAATAATTTAACGTACGTTTACGGCCATTTTCTATCAAATTAAGCTGGAAAATGACAGAAATACCAGAGGTAGGAGTTGCAGTGTGTTATTGTTCAAAGTTAAGTAGAGTATGTTGTTGCTTTTTATATTTAATGTTAAATCAAATCAGTGACAGTGAAACTAATTCCTTTGCTTTTCTGTTGTCTGTAAATACAATTTCTCAAATAAAATAATCATCTCTTGTATTTGCAGCTTATAATATTATGATTAAAGGATCAGGCTAGAGATATTCTATATTTTTAACAAATGCCACAAAACAAACGTCTCTTCACACTTTTCTACTTCCCTTCTCTGTCAGACACGAATCTTTCTGCACTGTAGCTTTTAGCAAACATCACTCAAACTGGAGAAAAAAGTGCATTTGTTGGGACTATTTTCAGATGCGGATCAACACACATTTGACTCAAAGCAAACCACAGAGCCCAAGTTCAGTGTAATGAATATAGTCGGACTGAAGTTAGGTTCTTTAGGTCCGTACTGATGTACATATTTGGAAGTTTAACAAATTTAAACAATATATCAGGCTGTTGATACATTTTATCTAGTTATGGGATTTGTTAACAGTAAGAAAACCACAGAAGATCATCAGACCTATTCTTTAAAGGCGATTCAAATTGTTACGGATGAAGTTGCAATCGTGTAAAATTAGATACATTTTACAGACCTAATAACAAGGTCTGTTAAATCATGATAGGCGGGTTTAAATTTTGTGTTTGTGTTTTTCTCCTCTTCTGCATGCAGTAGTCATAATGAATTCTATTTATAAAAGGTCTGATAAACATTTCCTCACCTTTTGTCATTAAGGCAAAATGCTTGCCTCTTGTGAAGCGCTTAATGGTGTTTCCTACACAAACATACAAAGCACACACACACACACACCTGTAGAGCTGCATCCTGCAGCAGCTATTGAGAGCTGAGAGCGTACACTCATATCTAAGCCATCAGTGTGCCCTTAAGTGCCTGCTAAATGCTGCTTCTGCCTTAATTAATCTTCATTCGCTGTGTTTTGAGCTCTGCTGAATAAACCTCGCACTCAAGACAAAATAAAAAGGGATTGAACGGAGGAGAACAACTTGCTTTGCTGGACCTTTTTCTCTCCAACAAATTGCTGCTTTAAACCAATTGAGTGAAGTTAATTCATTCTTTCAGTTAACAGGTTTTCATTATATTTGCCTTTTAAGCTCTTTTATTTCTATCTAACTCGTGCATATTTATCTCCATTCTTTCTTTCGAATCCGTGCTCATTACTTAGTGCTCATTTTCTTCTTCCAACTCTAATTTGCATTATTGAAGAAGGCCCCCTTTTATTGTTTACCTTCTCTTTTGTTGTTCCATCTCCGTCGGTCCTGAAACCTCTAAATGGACATTTTATATGTTTGTTAGTACAAATGTTGCCGCTGTGTATTCAGAGATTCGGAGGGGGTTTAGCTTCTGTTTGTGTGATGGCTGAACATTTTGCGTCCTCTCAGGTAAGCTCCTGGGCATGAATGAGACCTCGGCAACCATCGCCATGGCAACAGCAAACACCTCCAGCCAGGCCGTCAGCAAGCAGGTCCTGTCTGTGGCCAACGTAGGGGAGGTTTCATCCGGCCAGAACCACTTCCACAGGTGAAACATGTCCACAAGCATCATTCCCAGTTTGTCTTTTATGCCTTCATATTTATCCAGATAATTTATTGAATTGATCAATATTCAGCTGATGTACAGATGATGCAGCGTGATGTTACATGGATAAATGTAAAAGGTTTTATTTTCATCTCCTTCAGAGGCCATGTGTAACTGTAATCATCACAGTGGAAGTCTTTCAGAGACTAAATGACAGATGTTTGAAGCTTCTTGTCAGCTGTTGCAGTAAACTCAAGGGAAGGAGAGATGAATTCACAGTGATCAATAACGCAGGTTTCAAAGATCACGGTTCTGAAACAGACGGGGACCCGCAGAGTGATCCTGTCACTTTAAATTAATACTACATTCAAATGAAATTGCGACCCTTTTTCTTGTTAAAATGTCCTTAATGGTCAAGTGTTTGTTGCAGAAATGAACTGTTACTGACTCTCAGTTTATTAAGGTGGTAATTCAGAAATACAGCTTTGACAGTTTGTATGTTTGTAAGAATAATCTTCTTCTTCTTCGTCTGCAATTTGAAGCTAGACAGAAGAATTGATTGATACCACTGTCTCATATCTGTTCTTTAAATGTAAGGCTACAGCCAGTGGTTGCTTAGCTTAGCTTAGCTTAGCTTAGCTTAGCTTAGCTTAGCTTAGCAGATCTGTTTAGTTTAATCCATACAAACTCATACAAACCCATCAAAAACCGTTTCTTGGCTGTTGCTGAGCTAAGCTAACTGACCGCTGGCTGTAGATGTATATTTAACGGACAGATTGTGGTATCAAAGAAAGCCAATAAACGTACGTCCCAAAATGTCAAAGTATTCCTTTTATATCTGAGACTCAGTCCGATCTTAAATTCAGGTTTTAGACCGGTGTTTGGGTCGTGTGATGTAGTGTTACATTAGCATTAGCCCTTAGCCTTCTGTAAAGCAGTGCTCTTTGTTGCACATAAAGACAGTTTGGGGTTGTTCAGTGTGGAATATGACCATTATTTAATCAGTTAAATCCCACTGAGATCTAATTTGAGAACATTTTAAATAATACAAGATGCTGAGGAACAGTAATATATGTTAGGATACAAAACATGATGCAAAATGCAGGAATGCACATTAAATGATAAAAATAACATTTAAAACCGTCCATTTAACAGCATGTTCCTGAAATGCCTTCATATTTTTACCGCAAAGATAAATTGCTGAGTATCGTTTACTTTGTTTTGTGGACAAACCCCAGAAAAATGTGATATTTGTGCAAGAAACAAACGTTCGTCCACGTACAAATTCATATCTGAGGTTTGTTTGTTCTCTCTGAAAGTGAGAGAACGAGTGTTCCTGCATACAGTTTTCCTGCTGTAGTTGTGTTTTACGTGGAAATTCGTTAAGGTGCGTGCATGCGTGTGCATGCGCGTGTGTGTGTGTGTATGCGCGTCCCCACCAGCCTCACGCAGACATGCCAGGGGAATGCCCTGAGAAGCCTGGCTGTGTAATTGGTGTACACAGAGTGTGCTAATGAGCTTCCTCCTCTGTCACGCACACCCGAACACCTGATAGATAATTACACCTCCCTCTCTCCCTCTGTTTCCTGCTCTGTCTCTCTTTCACTTCATCCCTGCACCCCCATCTGTCTCTCCTTCACTTCCTCTTTGTCTTCCACTCCATTCCCCCCCCCCTCCACGCGGCGCTCTGTCCTCCTGCTCGTCTCTCTGTCCGTCTCCTCTGTGCAGACGTCCCTCCCTCCCTGTCTCCCCGTCTTTGAGTGATCATTTCTTTACAGATTTAGGCCGCGAGCAGAGGGAAAGACGTAGGAGACAGCGGATGAGTAAGGGACAGAAAGTAAGTCGGAGTGAGGAGACAGTAGCACAAGGGCACAGAGAGCTGAAAGAGTGAGTGGAAATCAATGTTAGCCAGTGGGAGAGGCCTGCTTCCAATAAGCCCATACTTCATTCAGAATAACCAATAGCTCAAATGACTCCATGCTATCAATCTCTCTCCTGCATCTGTGACGGCTAAAGAGGAAGGCGGCCTCCCCGTGTTGCCCCCGCAGGCTTATAATAATGAAGACACTCTCTTCCGTCTTGTCCGCCGGCGTCCTTTGTTTTTCCTGTTTACTGGAGATGATGTGAGTTCCTCGGTCCTCGTCTCCTCACACGTGACGGCGGCAGGTGTGACAGCCTTGTCTTTGAGAAGTTAGCGAGGACCGACTTCCTCTGAATCTAAATCTGTCCGTTTGTGATTCACAGATTCTGGATATGTCATTCGATATCTTCAAACGATTAACTGATTGAATTATTGTTTTGTTATGATTAGAGCTGCAACTGTTATTTGATTGGTCGATAGACATAACAACAATGTAATGCTAACAGATGAATCCTTTAAGTCATTTTAAAAGCAAAAAATGCCCCAAAATTATATTTATTATATTATATTTTCTGGATTTCTTAGTTTTCTGTTACGGTAAACTGAATATATTCGGGTTTGCAACTGTTGGTCCGACTAAACCAGATGTGAAAATGTCACCATGGAAAATTATAATGGGCATTTTTCACTATTTGCACAATTATTCACTAAATCCAGAAGGTATTCGTTAGAGTATATATAAATATAACCTGTAGTTGCAGTTTTTTACTTCTTTAATCCAGTTTTTTGTTTAATAATGAGCTTTTTTCCCCCATTAGTTTTCTAACTTCTGCAGATCAATTAAAGAAAATGTTCCATTCATCAACTCCAAAGCTTTATTTGCGCATTTTCATCGCCCCACATCCCGACTCGTAGAGAACGACAGTGGTGTAATAATTAGGTTTTCATAATCTGTTGATTATTGTTTGAATATTGTCAGAAGACAGCGAGAAATGCACCATCGCAGGGTCCCAGACTCAAAGACGACAACAGGCCAAACCCCCCAAAATATTCAGTTTAGTCATGCACGACACAGAAGAGCAACAAATCCTCACGTTTTGGTCTTTTTCTTTAAGAAATAAGTGGAATGATGAATTGACTTCAACGTTATTTAGTGTTGTTGTCATTAGTCGTGGTGTTTTTGTGTGTTGCTGCTGTACATACTTTGAATAACACACACACACACACACACACACACACACACACACACACACACACACAGCAGAGTGATCGATCTGATCGGATACACCCACTGAGAGCTTGTTGTGGAGGTCACTTGGCATTAACTGTGATGTGCGAGGTGACCTCCATCCCAGGAAGCCCCTCTTTCTCTCCTCTGGATCACACGAAGTATCTGCGAGTTTGTGGGTTTCCTTCAGACGTAATGGAGGAGATTTCAATATGAAGCCTGCGAATGATGCAGCTCACGACACTGAAGGCCTCGGGCACTTTGTGTTACACGTTGTTAAAGCAGCAGCGTCCCTGCACTCCCCGTGTTCACCAGCAGGGTGCAGCACTGCTTTTCCCCAAACAGGCTTCTAGGCCATGCAGGGGAGGTGGGGGGGGGGGCGGGCTGGTGGATGCCACTGAAACACAGAAATTGATTGCTGGAAAGGAGGATGGCAATAAATCAAGCAGGAAAGCAAATGTAGAAAACGCTGTTCTTGTTTATGTCTAAACAGGCGGAATAGAATAAATGTGCTCTATTTTTCAGTCCGTTTGAAAGCAAATTTGATCGAATTTTGCATGCGTTGCCAATCCCTCTGGTTAGAGGCTAATTTTCAAAACCCAAAAAACTGAACCCCTTGATTTATAAGCTATGCTTTCTCTTTACTTTACACTTTGATACAATTAAATTATGTTTCTCTAAACACCTTTTTTTTTTTTCTCCAGTGAAGTTGAATTCTTGTTCCTATTTAAAATGTAATTGACTGTCATTTATAACCTGACTAATTAAACGTCTGCTGCCTCCGTTATAGATTGCTTCAGCACAGACTGTGGCTTATGATCTAAGAGGTGCAGCGCAACTGTTGTAACTGTGGGCTGTGACGATGCAACATGCGCTCACATTTACGTGTTGGACTCAGTTGCATCCTTGGATCCTCTTCCTCATCTTGTCCCTTATCTTCCTCCTCAGCCTCTGTGGTCTGTGTGTCCTCTCCTTCCCCCTCACGTCGCAGCGCTGCAGTTTGTCCGTATGTCCGAGCTCTGGAGACGCGTGGAGGGTGTCCTGGTTCTGATTGGGGCTAATAGCTCTGGCCACCTGCCTGGTCTGAGGCGTCTCGCATGTGTTCGGCTCACTTGACCGTCCCAGTTGAAGGACGCTCGTCCACTCGTCCATGAACCAGGATGGAACCATAATACCCAGCAGCAGCAGCACGTTTGTGTTTCTGAGTTTGATTGTGGTGAAAACGCCGTGCACGTCATTTCCAAAGAGTCAAAGCTGGTCTCGTAAGATGCTCGTGTACTGGGCTCGCTGCGGGTTAAGTCCTGCATTCTTGCTTGCAGGATCGGCGGCGGCCTGTGTCTCCTCCACGTGTGGGTGAATGTAAAGGTGAAGCCCGCTCTGTGTTTGCAGTGGCAGGGTGGAGGGGGAGGCAGATGGCACACACAGGTTCTCCGCACTGAGGAGAATCACAGATAATTGGAGAGTGATGCTTAGCCGCAGCCCTGCCGATCGATGCCAATACGCCTGCTTTAAGTCCAGGGGTTATGCTTTGCTTTTCTTTCCATACACTGCAATTAATCCAGTGTTTAGCCTGCTGTGTGAAGAGTGCAGGAGAATACCAATGACCCGTTTAAGGCCCCGCTTGTCCTTAATCTTTCCCTTCAAGTACCTTTTAAAAATGCACTGATGTGGTGTTTGGATGTAGATGTGCTGAAGATCTGGACCTGCCACAAACTGCAAAGGGAGAAGATTCAAAGCAACTTCGCCTGGAAATCAAACACAATCACAAACAGATCTCTTGTTTTTCTTTATTGCCACACATGAACAAAGGCCGGCGGCAGCGTCTCCTGAGACCAAACCAAAGCAGCCTCAGGGTGGTGTTAACTGGCGGAGTAAATGATAGATTTATATCCTAAATCCATTAGCAAAGCCACAGGGACACAGACACCTTAGGCTGCTTCTGGGGGGGGGCGAGGGGGGCGAGGGGGCCGGACGCAAGACAAGCATGTGTGTTTACATGTTTTCTTTGCATAATAAGATTATTATTTATGTATTAATTTATTTATTAATGGTGGGTTGAATAATGACAAAGAGCAGATTTTGAATTCCCTCAATTAGTAATTTGGATTAATACACAACCTGCATTATTAAGAGAAGTGCAAGCGGAGCAGAGAGGTGGTGTTTTAAAGAGATGAATCCTCGTCTTGAATGGCTTGTGTTTCCTGCTGAAGTGGCTAATATTTTAATTAAGCCTGAGGAGGACTCTTTCTCTCCTCCCCGAGCGCTCCCTGATAAACTCCCTCTCCTCTGTTGATGGTAATTAAGCGGCTCCCCAGAGACGCAGCCAGACACACCGGGTTTGTGAGCCAGCGGCGTTTCATTGTGCGTGCATGTCCCGCCCCCCCCCTCCCCGACTTTAACGCGTGCGTGCTAATTGGTGGACGTGCCCGACGCTCCTGCCGCGCTGCGCGGCGTCGAGGGGCTCCGTGACGGCGCCCATCCACAGGCCGTCCTGCGGGGGCCCTTCACAGGCTTTAGTCAGGCCTAAGTGGGGCTCTTTGTGGGCTGTTTGTCAGGCCTAAGCGGGCTGCCACGGGGGGGTCTTTGTTGCGGGGATGTAGTGCTAAATGGAGGCAGATGGCTGGGAGTTAGCCGCGTGAGGCTCAGAGATGCAGAGGGGGGGGGGGGGTGGCTCAAAGAGGGTCACACTGGGTCACAGCCCCTGTCTGCCTCTTGTTAGCACTCTCAATGGGGACCATGTGTGCCCACATTTGGGCCCCAGTCTGCAGGGACGGTCTCCCAGGAAACGGTGGACTAAGAATCCTCCCGATGGCCCACGGGGAGCGGGTGGGACGGGGCTCCCACACACTCAGAGACACCCACAGTCCATAAAAACAGGTTCAACTTCAGTGTGACTGGCACGAGGGGCGGGGGGGGGGGGGGGGGGGGGGGGGGGGGGGGGGGGGGGGGGGGGGGGGGGGGGGGGGGGGGGGGGGGGGGGGGGGGGGGGGGGGG
>JAVQJD010004555.1:0-43730 GCA_036023655.1 Nannoperca australis
GATTTTTAAATGCGCTGGAAAATAGCCCGTTTTGTACACAATTGAGGTGATGCAATGCCCAGTAGTGCGTAAGTGTGTTTCTGTGTACTATTTCTCCAGCCGTGGTCACGTGGTGTCATAAATGATGGTATTATGAGAGGTATTTATTGAGGTCGGACTAAGTAGGACATCACTGAAGGCCTAGGTGTGAAATGCACGGCCCGCCACTGCAATCAACACAATGTCTTATGACATTTATGCTAGTACAGAGAACAGTCCCAAAAGTGCATTGAGCAAATCAATGACTAGAGTTTCCAGAACTTCCTTTACTTGAATAAAGATAAAACTGAAAAAAATGTTGGTGCCAAAGAAGAAAGAGTGAAGGACATCTAAAGCTCATCTAAATGCCCAGGCCCAATCGGAAAACTGATCAGAGACCTTGGTGCATTTATGGATTTAGAACAGCCACATCAAGACATGAACAAAAACAGAGCCATACCACCTGAAGATATAGCAAGAATTCAAGTTCAAATAAGATTTAGAAAAAACAAATCCATGCCTTAATCTTTGAGTTTAGACAACTGTAATGGGCTTTTCACAGGTCTCTATAAAAGCCGTCAGACAGCTACAGCTGATTCAGAACTCTGCTGCTCCAGTTTTAACAAAGACAGCTGAGCACATCACTCCATTTCTCAAATCTCTGTACTGGCTTCCAGCCTTTATTTATGTTTTAAAGACCAAAATCACCCAAGTGTCTACACGATCAGCTTTATCTCTCAGGCCATGCTTGATTCTAGATTTAATTCCTTGTTACTTGTCCGTTGATCGTTTGTTTTAATTAAACATTTGGCTGCTTTGAGATATGCGCTGAGCATTTATAATATATTTGTTTTTTTGACCTTTTTTTTTATTTTCCTGACATTATATTCTGTTGTTGTTAAATTACCATGTATGTGATTGTGCTATACAAATACAGTTGCCTTGCCTTTCTGTATGCTTTTATACATTTGCAAAGTTTGATCTACATTTTGTTGGTAGCTCTATCCACATATTTTCTTTGTTTTCACTGGACATACAGATATTGACAGATATTCAAATATTTAAAGTTTGTTTTATTAGAGGATTATTGGTACTCTATATGGCACACTCTGCATCCCATGGCAGATCATTACTGTACACTAGTATTGCTTTCAAATCATAGGCTTGTTGGATTTGTTGGACTATGTATAATTCCTCGGGAAATGCAGTCAGGGTTTTCTTTCTGTGCTTAATAATAAAAGGGCTTGGCTAGGATAAAATGGAAAATAACTTATTTTATTGAATTCTTTTGGTAACCTACCTTGGCCCATATAGTGGGTAGAAACTAAAGGGCAGTTGCTAACATGGCAGCCACTTGTAGCCACATTGTGCTCCCATTATCAAACTACACTGGTTCACACGCATGGAGCCCATATGCGTTGGCCAGACAGAGTCCAAATGCCAGCCCCTCACTAACCTAAGTGTGGCCAGCATGGACATGTTGGCTTGGATGTAAGTGGCTCTTTGTTCTTTCAGTTTTAACCAGATAAAGGCACTGCATATTCAAATACACACTGATGGGTGTGTATTCTAGTGATACAAACTTTGTGAGCATGAGTTTAACACGCACCCCCTAACACAAACGCACACAAACACAAACACATACATAAATTCATTGTCACATCTCTCCCCTCCGGCCTCCTGGTGACACAGTGAGTCCAGTCCGAACTGCTCTCCCTGAGTGAGGAGCTGGTACTTGTTTGTTCTCTTCTTCTATCTCAGATTGGTAAACACAACTGGTGTCTGTGCTCTGCATGGGAATCAGCCGGGGCGCCTGCTCGGTCCTGTCTGCTTGGATTAATCCGTAACAGGTCAAGGTCAGACACATTACAACAATGCCAGCCCGGTAATAAGCATGTCTGAAGATTTCGCAAGCTCTAATTTAATTCCTAGAGCGTTATGTGAAGCAGTTGAGGGACAGAAAAAGTGAGAGAGAGAAAGAAAGAGAGAGGGTGAGAGAGTGGGAGGGAAAGACAAGAGGTGAAACAACTCAGTAGCTGAATTAATGGCAGGCTGCCGCAGGACCTCGTCACTGCACCGCTAACAGTATTCCTCTATAACCCCCTCCGCACATCTGAATGTGGCAATCAGCTTCATTGGAAAATTAACAAGACCATTAGAGTGGAGGACACAAGCAATCAGTGTCCTCTAAGTTTGTCGTGCCGCCATGCCAAAATAAAACATTAGGGCTCGTCTGATCCTACTTCAGAGGGAACGCATTTCACAGACTGTAAAGAAACAAACAGTAGAAGTTAAATTTCAAGAATAATTATTTTTAAACAGAACACGATGTTGATTTTACACAGGGAGACAAGACCATGCATTTGCTGTTACTCTTATGGGACATCTGCTCTGCCATGTTTCTCGTTCTTCCTATAAATGGTTTTATATATCCTGGTGGGCCAGGGATGTTAGCAGAGATCACTGCTGGAAATTGAAAATCTCCAGGACCAAAAAGGTCCCGGAGTTTTTTGGAGGCTACAGAGGGAGAGTGTAACTGAATTGATAAGCAAAGGCAAATTGTTTTTGCATTAAAGAGGAATTTCTCTTGTATTCTTATTGAAATGAGAAAGTTTTACAGATTTTAATTTACAGAGAAGCAACACATACTGTACAACCTTCACCCCACATTGTACAACCCATAACTATTAATGAAATACCTAAACAAACTACCCATGCAATCATTTAATATAAGACATAAATAAGACTTGTAGATTCTAAATGCTTTGTAAAAAAAGACCCCTGAAGTCTTGAGAAAAATAGAATAATTGATCGGTTCCAAACAGTGTTGAGAGGGAGACAGTAGAGTCCTGAAGGTGTTCAGTCAAAATGTTAGTAGAGTGTGTGGGTTGACTTTCATTTGCAAGGCTGTGAATAACTGGCTGCAACTGACCTCACATTGAGCACAAATACACTAGTCTTGCTCTACCTAGTGATGACTGACAGGCAGACAAATACAGGAAGGGCATGGATATGCCTAAATCACTCACACACAACTCACCGGTAGATACATGTGTCACATCATTCTTGTGATCAATTAATGTTGATTATAAGGAAAGATAACTGATGATTATTCAGTTCAAATCCATTACACAGCAATAATGTGACTTATACTTGTCCTCACTTCATGCTTCAAGGGCAGATTTTCACTTACAACCTAGTAAATCTCTTTACTGACAATATGAGACAAAGTCAGTGTAACCAACATAGCTTAACAAATGAATGTTGTTTCCTTCTGGCAATTTTCTGGCTACAACACAGCACCTTACACACATTAATGGTTTTGCTTAATGCAGCTATTAAAGTTTAACTACACCCTAAAATTCTGCTAGAATACTCTCTCCTGGTATATTTAAAAAAAAATGCATCAAGTGAGGGAACAACAACTTTAGGAGGCGTGACATTGTGGCTACATAGTGTGTGGGTCAGGAGACACGGGGGAGACTGACTGACACTGATTAAAAGGTATTAAAATAATTTTTTTATATAACTTTCATGACACAGATAAGTCCCAAACGGTTGACTCTGCGTAAGCATTGGCCTTGCTGGTTCCGGGCTTCTTTAAAGCAGAAGATGACATGTTGAGCAATTTTCAATCCATGAAATGCCAATTTTTATAAATATGGGGGCGGAAATGTCAACATTTTTCACCACAGTCCATCATATAATTTAGTGCAATGCAGTTCCACTTTAAATGTCTATTAAATGTACAAAAACACACTATACATATCCCATCTCGTAAAACGTTTGTGTGCTTGTAATGACAAATCAAAGATATTTTATCAAATAAGTTAAACTTAAACACAAAGGCATGGTACAAAGAAATTAGGTCACTCTAATGTAAATAAAGTAATTATGCCTAAATGACAAAATGCAGTAGATAGTCTTATGAGTCTTCTGATCTGCTCTTCCTATGGTTAAGGCATTAGGCCAATGAAACGTCTTGCTTAATGTCCAGGAAAGATTGCCTCCGTGTTTAAAAGAGATCAACATTGTTTGTTTGTCGGAGACAGAATGCAAACCCCAGTCTCTGTTTGTCTGTATGTAGCACTTTGTATATCCATTCATTCACTTTAACCCCGTTCCCTTTTTCAGCAGGATATCAATGCAATGCTCGTACCACCATTGCTGCTGAATGTGTTTCATTTGAACAATCACTGCAGACTTTTTTTGTGGAGAGAGCAATCATTTTTCATCTACAAAAGGTTGCCCATTAGAGAAAGCGTAAACACTGGCCATTTAAAGCATTTGAATGATCAGCGCTATTGTTTTACTGCTGAGGACAGTTCCAAATGACAATGCCTCAAACTGTACTTCACCTGGGCAAATCATGTGGCATGCGTCATGTTTGTTTGTGTGAAAGTGCGGCTAATTGAAAAGAGAAAAAAACATCCACAAAGAAAAAAAGAGAAAAAGAAGCACACAAACAATCAATACATCCATACCAGTAATGATGTGTCTGAAAACAGTATGCAGTGCTCCCGCAGGGGCCAGACATTTTAAGGCCGCACATGCACCAGTACCACACATTTATCATAGAGCAATGGGAGATTATGGACCCTGGGAGAAAAGAACATTGTATATTACAAACACACACATACACACAGGTACACTTGATACATGATACACAAGCATATGCATGGTAAACACACACACACATACCGTATATGCAGGTCTGCACACACGCGAGCATGTACACATTCTTCTTCATGCTCATGCACAGACACAAACGCAGCTGTGAGGCTGAGTTAAAGGGAAAAAACAAATTGTTGCAGCTGCTAGCCATATAATGACACCCTGTTGGGTTACTATGACAGTAATAGCCCTCCAAGCAGCAATGGGATATTATGGCTAGTCACACAATACTATCAGCAGAGGAATTTTCTACAACCAGACCCTGACACTAGGTGAACATTTGAAAGGCTGTTTGCATTATTTAACAGTTATAGCTCAACTAAGGCTAATAAATGGATTTATCTTTTTACATCCCACATTTGCATTGGAAACCCTGAGCTGAAGAAGTTGCTTTGTGTTTCATCATATAGGATCAGTGCTCATATTTATCAAGAACTATCACTCCCAGGAATTGCACTGAAATTTAAACTAGCACTAAAAACACTTCTCCCAGTATGACTTGAGTTATTCACAAAGCCTCCTACAATCACTCTCAGCGTGGAGTAAAAGTTTTCATTTGAGAATGAATGGCATCAATGTTTTGGCCACGTGATCGTCGTGTGGGAGGGAAGGGATGCAATGGCAATATTCTCATGATCTTGCAGTCATTGGGGTTGTATTATAAGCAGAGTTAGTTTTACAAAATTACATTAAATCAAGGTTAAGTTGACTGAGCTGATGCAAGCCAAGCCATCTATCCTATGTTTATTTACTTTTTAGACAACTGTGTATTATTTAGTATGATATAATTGGAACTTGAACATTGACATGCACAATATTTACGTTTCAGAAACGATTAAATATGAAATATTCCACATGATGTGAACATGGCATCAGTTGTTGTATCAAAGTAAATCACTGATGGCCTGATCCTGTTCCTGATCATCTATTGTTACACTGCAGTGTTTTATGTGCTTGTATTCTGAGTTAATTTAATTGCTGTCCTAAAGAACTTGGATGATTAATACATGGTTAACCCAAGGATTGAAAGGAATGAAATTAAACGAGTAACACATTTCTATTTTTTTCTACAAATCTGTGTCATATGTACCCTTTTGCCTGTTATCATTGAAGGCAAATGTGTGTTTGATGTTTAGTAAAACATTTTATAAACTTAGTGTTTATAAGATGTTTCAGCAACTTACAACTACAAGCTATTATTCCCTTTTCTCCCGACAGGCAAAGATGGCAAAGCTGTATTTTTAACTTCTAAAATGGAAGTGTTTTTTTTTTCTCTCCATGCAACGAAACTGATCCCTATACATAAAAATATTTTGAGAGCACATTCGGCACTTACACCTTGTGAAAAGTGCCAGCAGCTTTAGTAATAGCTCAGCACATCTTTCTTATGACACAGAACAGGCGTTATAAAAGCTACTTGATAGGTATGGTAATTGCTGCCAGCCCAAAGACTTGAAGACGCCAGCCTTGATTCTTTTGGAGGTGTAGAGATAAATAAGCCTCTTTTAATGAGAATCGAACTCACGCTGAGCTTCTACACTCGTGCTGAAGCAACACAACTCATCCCCTGTAGGGATTACACCTTGTGTAGTTCTCCAGTTAAACATCACCATTCATCTCCACAAGTGTGTGGTGTGAGTGACGGAGGTAATGTTGTTGTTACACCACACTGGGACTTATGACTTAAGCCCTCATCTGATACATGTTATCCAAATGACACCATGTGGAGGGTGTTAAGATGTGTGTAAGTGTGTGTCTTCATTTAATAGGGTATAATTTCACTCATATACTGTGTTCTGTTCCCATTTTTCTCATTTATCGCGTCATAAATTTGTGTAGTTAATGTGAATTTATCACGTATCTTAAAATCTTTTACATGTTAAAGTCATCATCTTCATTCTTATTTTAATTTATCCAATTTGACATTTGCAATTATTTGTTTTATCTTTAATTTACTCATCTCCTTGACTTTACTTCTCAACTCTTGGAAAAGAAGAGCCATTCAAATTTGATCCAAGTTAGAATCACTGAAACTGAAACTACTGCAGAGAACCTATTAAATGACCGTCAGTTTAAGAAGTTTACAGAGACAATGTAACAGACAGTCAGCAGAGAGAGGGGGTGCTTGCACATAATAAGGCTCACTGAGCACAGCCTTAAGACAGTTGGCTGCCTGATGATGACTGACAACTACAAATCAAAGAGATACGCTTGATTGCCCAAAACACATATATGTGGCTGCTATAATACATAAATACACACACACACACACACACACAGAGCATATTGAGTCAATATGCTCCTCTTCCAGATTCTTTGCTTTTGACACTTCCTCACTGTTGCCATTTATTCAAGTCAGAAAATCAAAGATGTGCGAGGCAGTCTGGGCTAGACAGATGACAAAAGAGCACAGTGTTGAAGAAAATGAGGAGATGGAGGGCATTTCCTCTTAATTTGGAAACAAAGGGAAAGCAGAATTACACAGCAAGTGTCACTTTCTAAAAGACAAAGAAATGGAGAGGCAAAGAGAGACAGAGAGGGAAAAAAAGACACAAGTGCGAGAGGGAGAAGGGTAGATCCAGAGGCAATGGCTGAGAGAGTGTTGTGTCTCATCCTTTACCCCAGTGGCACAGGACTCAATCAAATTCTCCTAATTCTTGACCGTGCATTAGCTTAGCGAGCAGGGACCTTGTTTCACTCCCTCAATTAAATGCCCACCCGTACATAATTAACGACTGTTTTGTCCACAGATCAATAAAGGCCCTGTTCATTAAAAGTCCCTTTGCTTCCTCAAAGATCCCCTTGCTTAGTTCACTATTGCATCTGAGGAGGTGGCAGTGTCTGGCACAATTTCCATTCCGGTTTCATGTCTGTGGATTTTCTTCTTTTTTTTTTTTTCAGCTGGTGCAAGATAGAGAAGGAAGTCAGAGATGGACTGAAAGCCCGCAGAATGTGAGGAAAGCTTTTGAAACTGAGAGAAAAGACTTATTGGAACTTATTAGTTTGCATGTAAGAATCACAGGAGCGGCCGTAGCTTGGCTGTTTATCTCATAGAGCCACGCAATTACAATAGAGTAATACAGAGGAAACAACATATGCGGTAAAACAATCTTATAAGAATGTTGGTTTATATTAGCTCTTGCTTTAAAGGGGGTCTGGATATATCCAGCATTTGCCCGAAAAATACTATTTTTGGCTGTAGAAGTGTAGCATTAGATTCAAGGGCAACTATATGCGTTAACCATATACTGCATACACTGCCCTGTAATCAGTTTCAATCAATGTCCACAGCCTACAACCACCATCAGTGTTTACAGATGTGAAAACAAAAGACCTGCCTGTTACTTTTTTAAACATACAAGATCAATAAACACAACAGGGGCTGGATTTAACATGGATCACGCCTGACTGCCAGCCACCTGCCATAGCTAACACACTGAATGATTGGACCAGCGGTTGCTTCAATCTCAAGGATACACACACACAGAGTTTGTCCAATGTAATGATCAGTGTGCAGTATACTGTTACAGCTCACCTCTCCCATCTGCCATGGAATCCGGGGGTCTCTGAAGATAGATAACAAGATTTGAACAAACAGCAGTCTCATACTGGGGTGTGTTTTTATTGTGTTTATAGCATTACCCATCTGAAGCAGTATCTTTGAATTACAGTATAAATACATCTAGTTTTATTCTGCACCACTGTAGCTAGAAGAAGGCTTGACCGTTTGATATCTTCGGAGGTAACCACGTTACTTCTACAGTTCTGCTTTGCGGCTATTTCTTTGTAACTTCATTTTTGTTTAATTTTAATCTCACTATGTCATTGCTCCTGTGGGATTTGCTAGGTACTGACAGCAAATGCAATTAACAGGTAGTCTTCATAAAGGACACATGACACAAGGTATTTATTAACCTGTACATGCTTTTAGTCTTCTCTTCTGTGACCTTTATACTATATATTGTATTATGCTGTATGTGGTTTAAAATGTTTATCCATCTGTAACCACTTTTTGCTGCCGACCTAACCAATTCCCAGTTGAAATAAGAAATACTCTACCTCACAAGACTTAAATAAATACTCTTTGCCATATTGTATGATGAGTATGTGCTATGCTTTTTAATGGGGATGTGAACAGGATACATGGACGGTTGTTCTTTTTTTTGTTCTACTGCAGTAGTTGATGGAAAATAGGAAATGTCTTCAAAAATGCAGTAATATTAAGAAATCCTTTTAAAAATCTAAATTGGGATCCACACCAAAACCTAATCCTTCTTGTACGCATGGCTGGACTTCCCACCAAATGTGATCGAAATCTGCTGTCTAGTTTTTGAGATATCGTACGAACAGGCAGAGCAACGGAGCTGATAACATAACCTCTTTGGCAGGGGTAATGAAAAAGACGCTGAATTAAACTGGCAACAATTTTTCATAAAACACTCTGTTCCCTAAATATTTCCTTTATCTGTTTGTATGCAAGGACCCAATTTTTCAGAGCCAATTTAGAAGCATTCTACCCTTGGTCAGTCTTGCTGTAGATGGATTCCCTTGTGTAACATCTGGCGGTCTCTAGGCAGTGTGCATCCTTCTATTCACTCCCTTGCTCATAAGCTGGTGTAAAATTGCCCCTTTGAATCTTCTCCACAGCGGATTCCTCATTCAGTGAAGCAGCCGTTCCCTGCGCACAGTCAAACTCTCTTTATTTTGTGTAATATGCTAAACACAGCCACATAAGTTCTCTCTGTCTGTTTCTTTAGACTGATGAATGTGGCAGAACAGCTCTGAATTCCCCAGCTCCCAACACTATGATGTGTGCCAGTCTCCTTGATTATGAGACATATGGAGGCATGTGAGTACACAAGCATGAACAAATGAACTCAGAAAATCTAACACACTCTCATAGACAAACAGTTACAGACACAGCAAACCTAGTGTGTGTATAAACACACCGATGGGAGAAACCAATTCAGATGGACACACTCACACGCAGTAAATATTCACACGTGTTTATAAAGCTTGCACATTACTTTTTACTAAACTAAACTGTGAGAATCTGAGATTTGGAAAAGCTGCTAAAAATCCTCCAACTCAGACTTGCAGACTTAACAGTCATATTTTCATTTCAAGAAGTTAATCCAAATCTTTAGAGCTGGAGCAACATACTCTAAAGAGCATTTCCCATCTCCCATCATTCCAGTGCCCCAAAGCAAAACTGTTCATTTGTATAGGATTTCATTGTTTAGTGGTAAAGAGTATGATTAATTAAAATATCGTCTGGCCTGTGAACTGGACCACAAAGGTCACTGTTGTTGATATTATTGTTCACATTATTATCATCAAAGCATGAGTTTCTCTGTGTATGTGTGTGTGAAGGGCTGTGCGTTGTTTGAATGTACCAGTTTCTCTGTGTGTGCAGTAAGTCTGGTTTTGATCAGTGTTGAAGGATTTAAAGCTAGTAATACCTTATCCTGGCTTGGTACCAGTGACACACTTTTCACTAGTCTACCTCTTTGAACTACAGATCATCTGTGGGGTGAAAAAAACCCAAAATGTAACATCTTCTTTTTGTATTTCCCGGGACACAGCTTTTAAGTCTACTGTGGCTGTTGTTTTTATGATGACAAATGCTGCTGCTGAACCTTGTATAAACACATGAAATGTATTTTCCTCCTCTAACATTTCACTGATAGGTATTACATGTTAGGTTTAGACAATGTCAGCAGGATATGCATGCATAATAGGGTAATTCAAAGAATGGTACATTTTAGTTCTTCAACCTATTGGGAAATATGCTTTTTGATGTTACAGGAAAGAGATGTTAGCTTAGCTTAGCATAAAGACTGGAAACAAAGGGGAAACAGCTGGCCTGGCTCTGTCCTACCGGTGCATCTAAAGCTCACTAAGTAACACATATAAAAATGTTGCCAGACTAGCTGTTTCCCTCTGCTTCCAGTTGTGATGACAGGCTGAGCTAACTATAACCTGGCTATAACTTCACATTCAACAGAAAGTGAGAGGTATCAATTGTCTCTCACTTTTTTTCTATTATAGAAACTATTTGTAGTTTAGATACTAAAAGAAGTCATAAGCAGTTGTTACTATTGCCTCATTGTATACCAGCCAGTTAGAGACACCTAGTTGTAATAGGGACTATTTAATCACTTGAAGTGTCGATGTGTCCCAGCAGCAGCCTTGTGCCCTGTCAGTGGGTCCTTGAGCCTGACACTGAACCCCTACTGTACCTGCTCACTCATCACTCTACAGGGCAGCATCAGTCGAAAATGTTAATGTGCATGTCAAGTGTAAGTAAGAAATGCTTCAGGTTGTGGTAAATGAGTGTGGTGTTAAATGTTCCAAGGGATAACCATATACTTAAATAGAAAAAATAATCAAAGGACAGGACTCATTGAGAAGTACTGTTGCATAATGAGGGTCTCTCTTTGAAAATCAGGTCTCCGGGAAAACAACAATTATGTCAGCGTTGTCACCTATTTTGGATCCACCGATTAATACAAACAGAAATGACTTTCATTAGGTTGTGTAGCAGCCTTCAACACCTTAATCAAATGCAGAGGGTATTACGGTAATGAGTTAAGACTTTATCTCAGAGAGCATGATTCACCATAAGGCCGGGACTAATTCCTGCAGGACATCTACAGGCTATTTTGGATTCCTACAGGGCATCTACGGGCTATGGAACACTACACACACACACACACACACACACACACACACACACACACACACCTACATACACACTCACAAAATGACAGCGGTAGCAAAACATCACCCTCGGATGTATCAGATTATACCATGCAGTACATTCAATTACATCTGATGGCAGATGCTGTAAACAAAATCAAACACACATAATCTCGAAGATTGGATCCTTCAGTTCCACATTAACCCTGATATCCAAAGACCTGACACAGGACCAGACATAATAAGACAAGGAGTGGTCTGTGAGGGCTCTAAGCTGACTGACTCAGCAGTTTTTGCATGCAGGCTTATCGAGAGCATTGGGAATACACATACTGTAGTAAAACACAAATGAGGACAGAATATTGAGTGAATCACACTTGGATTGGAAACACTGACTCTCCCCGTATTTTTATCTCTATTTAATCGACTCGGCTTTAACTAACTGACTTATTTTATTATGGTAATCAAGTGTTAATTACCCCATGTATAATGCAGCTGTTATGTTTTGCATACAAATATGTTGCAAATGTAATTGATTGATTAGTAATAATGGATCACATTAATGTACTTATTCAGAAAGAGATTTTGTTTTGATTATACGCTGTTTAGACCTGCCTATGGTGTTAATAATACCTCTTCTCTACTTTCCAAAAGGATTATTTTCTTTATTAGGCCTAAATTCCTCAATCCAGACCTGCAATTTTATGGCCTGTCAATAAATTACTGTATTTAATACTAGAATGAAAGTTTTATGGCTGTTATCAACATGAATTGAACAGCTTGACAAAAAATTATGCTGCTTTTATTTTTGTCTTTTTATTCTCCCAAAAAGATGTGTAGGATTATTTTAGCCAAGGCATGCATGGAAGTAGATAATATCTAGGCAAATGAAACAGTTGGGCTGTCAGTTTACTAATGGTTGTCTTAACACGTTTTTAAACTGATTAAAATGGAGAAGCTAAGCAGACCTTATTACCTCATAGCCCACAGCATATGCAAATAACAGACTCACCATCTCTTAGCAGGATGACCTTGCACAGAGGTCACAGAATGATGGTTCGCAGGTCCTTCAGGTTGTCTTTACTGTGCCATCCAACATTAGTCTCTCTCTCAAGCACAGTGTCTCCTCTCCGACTTCTGAAAAATCAAACAGACCCTGGATTGAACTTTTTTGTTTTTTTCCCAGTTTATACTAATACATTCCTCAGTTAGATTTCTAATGGGAGGGTTAAGGTGCAGGTGGAGGGGAGCGGAAACAAGGAGGAGAGGAAGAGGGGGAGGAAATTTGCTAATGGAACACAGAGAAAAAAAATTGTGTGGACCCATCTCAGTAAAGGATGAAAGAAGAGGCGAAAAAAAATTACCTCGGTCTGTCTGGAGAGAGCGGGAGTGAGCTATAGGGCACGAGCTAAAGTGGTTTTAAAAAACACCATCATTAACTGTCATCTTCATCTCAGGTGCAAGGTTAGAGAGCAAGGGTTGGAAGAAGGAAGGAGAGGAGGGAGGAAGAAGAGGAGGTACTGCCCAGGAGATCATTCAATAGCCTACAATCTTCATTTAATTACCTGCTTTACATCTCCAAACCACCTCCTCCCCCACTGCCCACCACCTCCCTTACCTTGAATGTAAGGGGTCCCTGAAGATTGCGGTGCAGCTATTTAACTATGTTAATTACAGCTTAACTTGAGTCTGATCACACAAACTTCGATGGCATTACAAAAACGCTATCTCCTGAAACCCAGATGCTTCGTAACTGTGTGTCCAGATTACAAGCCACAGACTATGTCAGCAAGATGAAGCTCCAGGATTTAGGCTTCTTAATTCAGTGGAACATTGTTTACAATCTCTCTCGACCGGCTGGAATCGAGGTCATTTGAACTGGGTAGATATTTGGCTGGCTGAAATGAGAACACGGACATTATTTTTAAGACCTTAAAGGCATGAGCACCCATTCTTTGCTCTGTTGCTGATTTAACACTTGTAGGGGCATATATCAATCAGGAGACTTGAACACATTCTGCAGAATAGATGTTAAACAGACTTAGGAAAGTGATTTATTTCATATATTACAAATGCATTTATTTCTAATGTCTGAAAAAATGTTTCAAGCCATTAACGGATTCATTAAAGTTTAAGAGAGCTGTATGGTTTCTGAATGCCATGATTTGTCAACATTCTTTATGAAACTAAATGTCTTTTAATCCCTTTAAATGGAAATGCAATAACATTTAAAGGGATTGACACAATTTAATGTACATCAGTAGAATCTATTGTGGCAAGAAATGCTTTGTGAATAATGTTCATTTCCTCATCAGGCTGTTTCACAGATGTGCTGCTTCTTCAGTTCTCTGTGGTCTTAGATATTTAAAGCTGTAGTTTGTACGGTATTGTATTCTATTGCAAGGAGCACCTTATAAGCTGCTGAGGCTCAGTGCCTGTACCACAGAGCAGTGACCCAGTACCACTGCTGTTTACACAATCGTTAAAGACTACTGTAGGCGATATTACACGCCTGGTTAACCACGTCTTTCTAATAGCCTGCCATGCTATCTGAGATTCCAGGTGATTTCTATCAAGTGGATGAGTGGCCCTGGTCGATAAGAAACAACTAGCAGGCACCCACACTCTGTATTTAACTTACAATGACATGATCAAGTGAGAAATAATTATAAACAACACAAGTAAACGACAAAGCATATTTTTCCTGCTGGAACACTATGACACATGCCTAAAATAGAAGAGCAATATTTAAATAGGATGTCATAATAGGAGTAAAGAATATCCTGGCACGCTTAACATCTGCTGGGAAGTCAATATACAAATTAAGATAACATATAAAAAATCAATTAGATGAACACCAGTTACTTGGAATCTGCCAAGAGTATCCTTTTTCACTCTTTTCTTGGTCTCCTTGGCTCACACTGATGATGAAAACACTTTTGTGGTACAAAAAAGCCTTTGATATACCAAATGTTTAAAAGTGTAAGTTGGGTTTGCCTAGGCATGATTAAAAGTCAAACCAAACTTATTGTAGTGGAAAACAAAGGGAATCTTGTTGCACAGGGCCATGAGGAGGTGCTGAAGCTCTGAGCTTCTCTTGATTAAACTCCAACTTGGTGTGTTTTTCTCTCTGGCCCTGCAAGGGTTTCATTGTTTTGTTTTTTCATATTTTTGTCTTTCCCTTCAATCTTTTTTTTCTCTCTCGTTTCTTTTTCTTTTTTGCTGTGATGCTAAAGGGTCTTTTATAATTCCAGAGCATTTTAAGGTATCTTTTACCTGTACCAGCAAGGACAATTTGCTATAGCAAACAGCTAACAAAGAAGTCACTAAGTCAATGTCATTTCCTCAATGGTCCTTAATACTGTTGGTGAGATGTGTCTTGTAATTTTTACAAACATCTCTTATTTTACAACGATTCAGGAAATGATCCATATATATATATATGCACACATCCAATAGTTTTATTGATTACACTTATTTTGTGGATGGCTATACTTATATAAACCATAACCACTATATGTCTAACCCCCAAACCTTACCTTAAACCTAATATTATGTGCACTGCCAAAAATACATTTACAGAGGACTCAAGAGGGACAGCAAAGGGGTTAATGTGTAAAGTTATGAAAAAGTATGCCTTCGAGTTTTGTTGCAGGCTTTCCTCAAATAGATTTGGAAAACAAGAACTTGCTCTACAGTATGGTCTGAGGGGATTGTGTGTTTAAAACAAAGATGGGTCAGCAGAGGAAAACACATTGGCTCGTACAAATAAACATTTTTAAGAAATGGTCTCGAATGTAGTTTTACACAGCCTTGTAAAAATTCTATCCAGCAGTTTTCCAGATAAGGCATTTCTACTTCTGTTATTAGGTTTATAAAGAGCATTTTGACATGTTGACTTCACATGGACCAAAACTCAATATGCAGTGATTTCATATTATTGGTAAAATCTCCCTTATAAAACAGAAGGGCTAAACAACGAAACTGATCTTTAACATCTTACATCTGTACCCCCCCTTGAGTATTTTACTTTCGTTGAATAATCATGTAAGCCCCCCCCCCAAAGTGCATGAAACATGTTGTTCAGTAAAGCAGCCAGCACAAATCCCATGCAGCCTCTCCACCTCCCAGTGTGTATATTTCTTGCTGCATACTGTGGCTCTGAGGGAGTTTTACACCAGTTCCCAGGAGGCAAGAGGCTATTTATACTGGATTCTAAAACATGGTAGTCATACCCCCCCCCACCCCCCACCCCTCCCCTAAGGCAGCAGCTTTAGGGGACAATGCTGACACACAGCCACATGATAGTTCAATCTAATCTTTTAATCGCTCTGGTAACTTCATGTCTCCGGGTGACTTGCAGCAAGCTAGCGATGGGGATGGGATACCGTCTGCAGAGATATGATATGATCCTTGAACACATAATAAAAAAACACACACAAACTCACATGCAGACTTATACACACTGTCCCGCTCCACCCCATCCCCAGAGTACTATGGCGAAGCCTCATGTATCTGTGGGTATTAACAGATCAGTGCAGAGCAGCAGCCACCCTGCTTTAAAGTCTTTTTCCTGAGGTAGTGCTTCAGAAGCCTGCTGCAGAGGAGGATAAACGCAAAGCAATCCCCCAGGCCGGGCGCCTCCTCAGCTCTCTCTTTGCTGCCCCCTCCTTCTCCTCCATTCCTCACTTATCCCCACTTTCCTTCCATCCCTCATTATTTCTGTCCCCCTTCTTTTCCTCAGAATCGCATGCTTTCTGTCCTACTATCTGTCCCCTCCTTCCCTCTGGCCCTTCATATAATTCTCCTTTCCGTGCCTCCTTATCCTGCTCCCCTTCCCATTTTGTGTCCATCCCGTTCTCCATCCTTCTCCCTCATCTCACTATCTTTCTGCAGACATCAGTAATGAAGGCAGCCTGGGGTCTGTCTTTACCAGCTAAAGAGAAAGGCATTGATGGTTATGCATTGTAACCTCAGTTCTATGCTGACAGACTTTGGGTGTCTCACCTTGGCCACTTGTCTTTATGTCCCAAAAGGCCAATTCCTCATCCAAGTCTTAAGTGTCCAAGTCTTAGTTGATCAACAGAGAAAATGGTGATTACAATGCCCTTTCTCTTACAGATGCTACTGGTTATGTGACCTAACATTTAGTATAAAATAGCAAATACAAACATAAACCTTACAAACATTCCCTCATTTGTTCACTGGTGCAATTAGGAGGATTTTGATAATTAATAACTAAGTGTCTAAGCATCCCTGGAGCTCTTCTTAAAACCAAATAAATGGTAGTTAACAATACATTTCTGAATGTTGTCTGAACCTTTAATTAAACTTCTAGGAAGTACACTCAATCATATTGTCCTTGTCATCCTTGTCCTTGAAAACTAAATCAAAGGACATGTGAGTCAAGACAACAGGGCTGTTATTATAATTAACTAATAAATATGTATTGAATATCAGTTATCACTGTTTCATGCTCCACCTGACATTTGAACATATATTGAATTGTCTAGGATGTTGTCATATCTGTATATAGTGGAATAGCCGTGTGATGTCTGGCTTCTAGGGGATTTGCTTTTGCCTCGTCTACTATGAGATGACTTTCTGATTGGGCAGGAAAGCTTGTTTGGATGGAGCAATAACGTCAAGGGTGACTGAATTTAAATGAAATAGTGAACTATTACAAGTATGCCTCTGACTCAGATATTGGTGTATGCAAATAATACACCAGGAACACTATGTATTGTGAATTGTCAGAAGAGGGTGTGACTTGCATCAGATTTTCTGTTTGTAGAAATGTTGACGTTTTGGATTCCGTAAATTGGCAGTTTCCACATTCTCTCTTTTATTTTATTGTCAGTCAGTCCCTGGGGGCATCCTAAAGATTCTTCAGTCCAAAGACACTGAGAGACTACTGCAGTCAATGTATTGCATTGACACCCTGCCAAGACATGCAGAAGGAAAGAGTTCATTACATGTAGTTTAAAAAGAAAAAGAAGATGGAAAATATATTAATGTATTTGAAGAAACTTCTTTTTGGAACAAGCAAAAACTGTGATGTATTCATCTGTTCATTGTAAGGCTAAAATATGTTTATGTTATTCACAAAACAACATTGTGCACTGACAGGAGCTGTATACAAGTGTGTGTGTGTGTGTGTGTGGGGGGGTAACTTGCTGGTGGTAATCCTTGTTAGGCTAGACAGAGATTGAAGGTTAAATAAAGACATACAAGCAAGCATCTTGCCATTCAAGTAGACAGAATGACAGATGAACATGCAGACAGACTGACAGGCAGACCAGGGAGGAGTAAGTAGGCTGAATCCAAATTAAGCTGATCAGAGCTCACTGTGAGTTAATCTAGTTATCTGGATAAAGGACTTCCCTATGGCTAAAAACACAGCGAGTTATGACTCAGTGAGCGTGTGTGTGTGTGTGTGTGTGTGTGTTTGTACATGTGGGAAAAAGAGAGCATGTGCGACTGTCTGTTTCCCAGTGTACACTGTTTGTATCTGTTTATCCATATTTAAATATATCCGCATACTCATGAGCCTCGAAAGCTTTCTCAACAACTAACAGTTGCAATCTGTGTTTTGTACTCTTCTCACTCACACACACTTTCAAACGGAAGCCGACTTCGACAAGTGCCTTAAAAGGCCAGAGATGTATTGATTTGTAAGGCAAAACTATGCTAATGACAGACAGGCTGTCAAATCTGACAAGCCTGAGCCTTCACTCATGTATTTTATTTGTGAGTCTGAACATTGTTGTGCATTGTGTGAGCAATTGTGTCTGTGACTTGTTGTGTGTTTATACGAGGAAATGTGAGATAGACTATCTGCTGCCAGCATGTAGGCGCTTATGTGTGTCTGTGGGAGGGATGTAGGGAGAAGGGGGAGTGTGAAAGTGAGCGTGGTTGGGCAAGTGGAATTTTTGAAGAGCATATCACCCTAATTGAATCTACACTGAAAGCTTTAGAGACCCCCTCTCATGTGTTTACCACTTCAAACAGCAGTTAGAAAGCAAAACAAATATCCAAGTCAATCTGCCACCTTTTCTTCTCATCTCTCTCATCCAGAAATCTTCACCAAAATACATCAAGGGTGAATGATTTTAAGGATGGCTATCAACCACCAGAAATGCAGTAATACCAATGCATTTGATGAAATTAGGTCTCAAAGAAGAAAAAGGCACAAAAATGAATACAAATTCAATCAGCTCTGTGTACACTGCCTGCATATCAAAGAGCATGAGGAAAGGGGAGGGGTTGTAGTAGAAGGCCAAGAGATTTAAGTTTGAAATATGCTTCAACTTCAAACAACTCCTGATTTTCATAAAATGCTTTCAACACACTGTTGAGCTAGAATGTGCATGCAATGAAAAAGCATTATTTACCATTGAGAAAAGGAATAGGAGAGCACTACAGTGAGTCAAAAAAGACAGAGAAGAGAAAGAGCAATTTCCCTTGGCTTTCTCGGTTGGCACAAGGCTCCCCTCTGCAGAGAGGAGAAATAAAACATGGGCTGAGAAACATGACAGTATCCGGTGAATGTGAGAATACGCCTTTAAGATAACACGATCAAGGAAAAGAAAAAGGTTCTCTTAGCTGCTCTGGGTTATTTTTATCTGTGTATGGAGCCAGACGGAAGTGACGCCCTGTTAAATTGTTCTATCCAATACAGTGAAGCTGAAGAAAAACATTTTTTTGTGTTGATATTTAAGTCTCATTGACGAATCGAATTCGCACAAAATAGGGTGAGATGCAGCTACAGTTCCCCTCCAAAACTATGCTACATTGTCACAGATTTCAATGCCTTCAGACAAAGATAATATCTGTCGGGAGAAAAATTGAAAAATGATAGACTGAAATTGACTTAATGTCCTGATATGATACAGCTGAGGTTTTAAGGGAACGCTTCTTCCTAGTGTCTAATAATCTACCTAGTGCATGTCTGACCTGACATTTTTTCTTCTTTTAGTGCAGGTGCTTTAAAGTTTAGTTCCACCAGGCATCTGATCCAAAAGCAGTTCTTATTTTTCAAAAGCCTACATCTCAGGTTTCTGTGTGAAAGTGTACGGGCTTTACCCCGTTGTTCTTGGAGAAGACCTCATTAAGCAGTTTCAGGGGGAAGATGCCGCAGAAAATAAATGGCATCCAAGAAGAAAGAAACCACCTCTGAAACTGTCATGTGTCTTCCCCTGTAATAATTACCTTTTAACAAATTAAACCTATGAAATGTAAATAATTATTAGTTAATTCATAATTAATTCATAATTACTTATATATGATAGATGTGCACGTCAGCTCACATGCGATTCAGATAAAAAGAAAAAGAAATTTGGGTGTTACGTTTTAGAATTGTACCTGCTTTTTAATTTGAAAGGGTTACATCCATTTGATAAACTATTTTCTTTCTCTCTCTCTGTCTTTCTCTTTGTCTCTTTCTTTGTCTCTTTGTCTTTTGTACACACATTCTTTCTCTCTCTCAAGCTCTCTGATGAGACAGAGTTGTCAACAGGCAATTGCCTTGAAAGATGTGACTCTCAGCATGGACACAAACAATCGTATCGTGCCATTGGTTCACTTGTCTTGCCAGATTAGGCAAGAAATAGATTTGAAGTACAGTACTATGTGTACTAAAATTGAAGAGGAGAATAAATGAAAAATAATGTGTGCGTATGTTTATTCCCTTGCATGCATTCATCCTTCAAGTATATTGAGGTTGTATTCTCTATTTAACATTGTATTGTAAAATCAATAATCTAGTTAGAAACTTTTTATGAAAGGACACAATTCCTTGTAATTTATGGTATCTGCACAGGAACAAATCTTGTTTTTTTTTTATATTCCTCTTGGGAATGGCGCACAAGCACTTCAGTTGTAGAGCAAGCCAGCAGTACAAAGTACATTTCTACAGTCGCTGCTTCTGTTAAGACAATGCGCCTTGTGAACCGCAAGGGAATAATAAGAGAACAAGGTGTAACTGAATGTCTCACTCAACCTCTATTAATCTTTGCTTTTGTCTGTTTGCTGTTTCTTTTGTCATCTACAGTCTTTCATCACCACAAATCTCTCTTTGCTATCTCTGGACATTACTGTACCTGTGTACCCATGAGTAAACTTCTTAAAGATATGCCGAGCTAGATTATCAAAGCAATTTTCCTTCAAACATAATGGAATCTCACATTCAATGAACAACAATGTATACGTGGAACAAAAGGAACCGAAATGTTGAGCCATCATAGGGAAGATTACCTTTTAAAGACTTACTGTGCATTCGCTAGGAGAAATTATTAGTGACAAAGAACCCATTTTCTCCAGGACTAATAATTAACCATGCTTTCACCCGTAATAATAATCCACACTTTCATGATGGGAAATTGGGATTGCTGAATAAAATGTTCTAAGTTAAACAATTGGGCAAAGTCATACTAAGCATAGCAGCAGGTACAGGCCAGCGCTGCCATGTGAAAATGAGCAACGACATTAAGATTTAGATTAACATTTAGATTAACCTCTCCATATGAAAATATTTTTGTCTGAAGGGATGTGACTACAAAACAGGGTGATCCATGTGACACTTTTAGACAGATATGAAGCTAAATGACGCCTCAAAGATGATGCTTTTATGAGAACAGTGACATTTGGGGAAATGACAGTCAGTGTATAACAGCCAAAGCACTACTTCCTGAAGTCTACCCCATTCTTAATACTTGCTCTTGGGATGATGCTTTTAGTTGAGAAAATGTAGGTTCTTGAAAAACCTTTATGGTCTGGCGGTGCCCAAGAGTTAAATACTAATATATGATAACATTGTTGTTAAAGAGTAAGATCTTTTCAGTTCAACCAGAAACAGAAAGTCTTGCTCAAGGAAAACCCTCACTCTGAAATCTCACGAGAGGTTGATTTGTCGTAGGAAGACAAAAAGATCTTACTGTCTATGTAAGGATTCTTTCCATAATGTTGTCAGACACTTCGAATAACAGTTTGAGCCTGTCAGTGGCAATGAAAAGCACTTTTACTTGAGATACTTTTCATGGGTGCATTTGCCCTCACGGATTAAAGTTCAACCGTTGCAGCCCGTTCACGGCGGAGGCGATCTACTGGACCAAGTATATTTGTAAAAAATTGGGCCCAGAGTTTCCCTTTAAGTACATAAGTAAATTAGAACAAGTGCATTGACTACTGGTGCATTATTTTGTGTACCAGACACTATCACTCACAGTCTAATCACATTCACTCATAATAGATAAATTGTAAAACAACTATTAAAGTGTGGAAACATTGTGGAGCACAATGTAAAGCAAAAATAACACCTGTAACAATAGTGAAGGAACACATGTAGAATAACATAATGAGGCTTCCCAACACACTTACCTTGTGTAAACGTAGTCACATGATCAGCACTCGGCCACTCATGGTTTCAACATTTTACCTCATTTTACCTTTATTTAAAAAAAAAGGGCACATTGTTTTTCAAGAAAACTTCAACCAGGATTAAAAAAATCAATCCTATAACTGCATTCACACAACCAAATTAGCTGGATGAGAATTGATTATTTTAGCTTAATAATAGCCTGAATTATAACCCTCGCTAAAAGAACAGGGCTCTGGTCTGTATTACTAAGCTTCCATTTCTGTCTCCCACAGTCTGAGAGATAGTAGGAGGTTGCCCTACACCTCTTATCTCTGATTTCACACCAGTGTATAGCTCCAATCCAGATAGACCCAGATGATTGTTTAGATATCGAGGCACATTTTCTAGTCTGAGACTGATAGCGGTACTGTAGCTCAAACACACACACGCTCATTTGTTATTTGCTGCAACTGGTGCGGATTATGCTTTAGAACAATATCCAGTGCAGCCCTATTAAAGCCACTATAGTTGAAAGAACATGCGAACTGATTACATTTTAATTAGCCTGCATATTAGACAACTTTATATGACAAGAAACCGCACAAAGCAGCAACATCTAAGTTGTTTACTCAAGAACAGTCTTTTATGAGTTTGAGATGTCACTGAATAATTATGTAAAACTCGCTCTTCAGTTTTCTTTTTAACTAACTTTGCACGGGACTGGTCAAAGAAGCATTCATTTGATATGTTGGTCTGAGCTCAGAAGTGCATACAGGACAAGCCTTTTCATGACAAGAAAAATAATTGTTTACTTTTTGTACAGTGTAATATTAGGAGACTCATAAAGGCCAGCCTCCTTTGGTGAAGGGCAAGTTGTACAGAGAGTTCAGTACTGATGAGAAAACAACTATGGTTCAATCCAGGGGCTGATGGTCCGGAAGAAAAATCTCATCTTGAAAGCTTCTGTGAATAGCTGTCGAACAGGAGACGTGTGTCAGAAATGTGCTTCCAGTTTGATTGTCTGTGGGCTCCCTCTCCTTCTGTCTTTGTCTCTCTGTGTCTGCAGCTGTCTGTCTGCCTCAGCCTTCTGAAAATTAAAGACTGTAGAAAGCACGGCCCACAAACTGCTTTACGAAAATGGTAGAATGACAATGGGGCTGTTAAAACCACTTGACCATCCTAATGCTCATCCTATCGACGTTATTGATTTCCCATTCTGCTAGCCCCCCTCATAGGCCTGTGGAAGGAAGGAGACGCCCCCCACACACACTTGGTGATAGTCAGCAAAGTCATTTTAGATAGATACATGGACCAGCACACACCCGTGGCCCATCTAGGACTGAAATAGCTCCAGGTTCAAAAGCAGTGGTGTCCAAACTTCAAACTGCTCTCACATCAAGCCCAGCCAGTCAGAGAAAAGAGAAGCTTTCAGACAGCACAGCAAGTGTCTTGTCTTTCAGCCTGTCTGCTTGGCCTCTTTTCGTCTTGACTTAGTCTCCCATGGCAGCCAGGGGCTCTGACCTTGTGTAATATCCTCCAACTTACTGGCCGCTCAGACAAAACTTCCCACTTAATGAAAGAATGTCAGTTGTTAGCCAGCACCATTAGGTCCAGACCCTTTCTCTAAATCTACCTGAGAGAGCACGTTGCCCCTAATGCAGTGTTACACTGACAACGGAGGGAAAAAGACTCAATCAAATATATACAAATATATAAGCCACATGTAACAGTCACACAAACATATTCCTGACAGATTCCATAGGATTGCAATACCATTGCTCAGATTGTAATAAGATTCATTGACTGCAAATTTAATGCAAAGTGTCCTGCAGAGAAAATCACGAATATTTTATTTATGTACTGCCAATAAGTAGGAAAATACTTTGTGAACAGTAGGAGAAAAGATTAGTATTCAGGGTGTTGGTTTTATTACCATGTTGTAAAAATTTGTGAAAATGCTTTAATTAGATTATGGTAAAGTGAGGAAATACACATAGAAAAACCTTCTGTAGATATTAATGTTTCAAAAAACACTTCTGCTTTGGGAGGATATCGCTCCTTCTAAAATGACATATCCAACTACAAGTAAAGTACCTCTGCTTTCTTATCATTGCGCTCCATTATCACATTACCTTTGTCAGAACTGGCAGAAAATGTATATGAGTATAAGCAGCATGCTGAGCACATGGCCTGACTAATCACAGCCTGCCGACATCTGAAAATTACTCTTCCTCTCCAGTCAGACTTCGCCACACTGAAAGCAAAGCACCAGAAACGCAGATGCTGCTTCAGTGTCAAAGTGTCGACTTTCCAGGAAAAGCAAAAAGCCTCAACTTAGTCATTAGGCTTTTACCTTCACAATGTGATGAAGACATACCTGGGAGTCTTGTCTTTTTTTTTTTAACTAAACCTCAGATTCTCAAGGCTTTTTGATCGAAAAAAAGCAGCGCTCTGAACGACGACGCCTGAGCCGCCATTCATCGACCGGCACAAATGGAACCATTGTTTGGCGGCAAAACTCCACGAGGGGTTGCAGCTCCTGTGGCCGCCACATTATGAAGAAGATAACAGATGTATTGTAAGAGGTCTTTCAGACTTCCCTGCCCGTTCGACCATGTTCTTTCTGAGTGGTGCCCATTAATGCACACAGTCCTGACTGGAGAATCCATAAAACAAGGGAGTCGAACATGTTCGATGAGCAGGGCCCATCCAGCCTTGGCAAACACAAACAATTGTTAGCCACATGTTGAGAGTGCACTTGCGCATAGTAGACACATCGCAAGCAGTCTGACTCACAAGGTCTCTTATCTTGAGAAGTACTTTCTGAAAGAAAACAAAAGCCTTTTTATCACACAATAATAATGTTGGATAAATCATTGGAGGTTTTGGGAGATTATCATTGACATTTTGATTAAAGTCAGTCCTTTAATTAATTTATGACACTATATTTGTGCTACATGAATAAATTATCTCACAACAAAGTACAAACATGGAGGTTTTCCAACAACAGCCCCACTTTGAAATATAATATATAATATGGCAGATTCAAAACATATATTTTATGTTCATTTACAGAACCAAATTTACAAATCTAACAAAGCCAAATCTAGATTTTTAGGCTATAGTTAGCCTAAAGCTAAACAAAATGCTGGCTGCACAGTCAGGTTCCCACAGTTTTTTCATTCTTCTTGCTGATGCCTCGCATCATAAAGGCTCAGTTTTTCAGTTCGGCAGCATATAAAAACAAAGTTCTGGGTTCTTTACCCTGTTGGTAGTGCATTCCACCACACAGCAGCTTTTAGGCATGTTTCTTTTGTTTGCAAGCAGACTTAAACGACAAGGAGGCACCTTCACACAATCCAAAGTCACTGGAGAGTGATCAATTGTTTTCCTCTGTGGTTTGGGTCGGACTTAATTGCACTCCATCTCTATATTGTTGGTCTTGTCACCATGTTTTTACCACAATGAGTTTCAGTTTAATTTTCAAAACATGCAGGTTCTTACAGTAGGTGATTTATCGCTATAAACTTTTGCTACTTTGTAAGAGATGGTTTGGTCTAATAATTCTAAAAGTTTTCTCTTTTGCTCTCTTTCCCTTTCTCGCACGCACACACACACACACAAACACACACACACACGCACACACACACACACACACACCAAAGGTCAAGGTCAAGATGCGTCTTACTCATACTGCACCAAGCTTTGCAAGCTCGCAGAAATGCTCAGAAATAAACCATTTGCATGGACAAAGTGTTAAAAAAGGAAAGGTCATACAAGTTACAAGTGTTATATAATACACAAAATTATTCACTGCCATTTTTCTTAAGGCAGCCAGAGATTTTTGAAGTGTACAACTGGACTAAAGGAAGAAGCCAATCGCAAGAAAATATAGACAACAGTGAGAAGGGGACAAACTATCAACCAAAAGATCACAAGGTTGTACCCATTCATTGTGTTCCATTCTTGTTTACTCTCTAGTGCAACACTCTGAAAAATTGCTGTGTCCCAGGAGAGGTGACCTGCTTATGTAGTGTGCTTCCCCTTTAACCTAGCTGTAAGCCATTCTCACCTGTCAGATCAGTGCATGGATGTGTGCTTATGTGTGTGTGAGTGTGCACAAGTACACATGTTGGTGTGCTCTTGTGCGTGCGTGTGTGTGCACATGGGTTTGTGTGCACATTTGGGATTTTTGTTTTTTCATACAAGAGGGAAAGCATTTTTCTCAACCCTTGTCAACAGCCCAAAGCCATTCAAATGGAGCTTCACATTTTTATCTTCCTATGCTTCACTGTTTCACACACACACACACACACACACAGACGCACTACTTCTACAGTAGAGAGTTTGAGAGCACAATTATGTCTATAGTTACTGCAGTAATGAATAAGCCAACTGTTCTCAGAAATGTTAGTCACAACTCTGAGGTGTGCACCAACAATGTGCTCCACATATTGCTTGAGCATGTGTGAATGTGCGTGTTCATACACCAAGCCCAATGTTATTTACACAGTCTAGCTCTCAAACATTCAATCAGGGACAGAAAATTGAATGTTCTTTATCTTCCACAGTCTAGCTCAGGTGCAGTTTATATTGGGAAACACCACTAACACTCCAACTCTCTCTCATCTACCTTTATAACCCTCTGTTCGCTGGTTTAGCCCAGTGTAATCATAACTGTAATTAATATTTACAATAGTGCCGCTTGTATATTTGAGGTGACGGTTGAGACAGGCATTATTTATGGGAACTGTTCAGGCATAATACAATGGTGTTTAGTATACAGGTATGCAAGACAACACTGGAGGTGATGCAAATTGGTGATATCCAACCAGTTCTGAACAACATGTTTGTGATTTTTTTGCTTACTACAATTTAAAAAGAAAACGTTCACAGATACAACAGTAAATTGGGTACAGGGTTCATATATCTGTTTAACTGTAAAATCCAAGCACTTTCAAGGTACCTAAACACTTGAAGCCTTTATCATCACATCTACATTGTCACTATAAATGCCAGGAGACAACAAATAAACGGCTACTGTTGAAAACCCATATGGCAATTTGTAGATAGACATTGTAGGGACCACATTAAAATTCAGGTCCAGCTATAGGACTACAACGGCCTCTGTATGGAAAGTATAACCATTTATCAGAGAACAAACTTCACATCAAATTTGAAAAAAATTAAAAAATGTTCCGTGCCGACATTCTACAATGTCTGTTCATGTTGACTAGAATATAGATAAAAAATGCTTAATAACTGAAACGCTTGGTTGAGGTTAGGGAAAGAATGTGGTTATGGTTTTAAAAAGCCATCTCTAAGTATTGGTGTGAGATGGGATGTGATCTCCAGTCTCTAGCATGACAGTCTGATACGCTGAAGGTTCATATTCACTACACCGACCTTCACACCCTCCCTTTTCACTTCGCTGCATAAAGGGCACACTACTTCCTGCGTTGGCAGGGAACAACATTGCTCATAAATTGTGTGCTCCAGAACCTCAATGGACTGTTTAATTCCTGTTAGTAACGAGAAATGATTTCGTGTTGTTCATTATCTATATATAACATTCACACACTGATATTGAGGTGTAAGCAGTTACATAAAGTAGACTAGTTCGATTTTCATTTTTTTGATTTTCCTTTTCTGGTGGTGGGTGGTTGCTTTAAATACTAGCATCACTCACACTGGTCACTGCATTGACAATGCATTAGTTATTTTTGATGACTAATGAGGAGGAACAAATAGCATTTCAGTTGGGACTGTGCCACTAAACCCTATGGAAACAAAGTGAGTAAATATCTGATAATTGCACTTGGGAGCACACCTCTGTTGCCAAGATTTGCTTGAAGAAAGAGCAAAAATGTGAGAACTTGCATCAATAGAAAGGTCACTGCATATAAAAATGCAATAATCTTTTAAAATGAGAAACTCACAAAAATGTTAAAAAATTACAGGGGGTAGCAAGAGGGACGGTGTTTTGTTTTGTCTAGTACTTATTTTGAAAGCTAATTAGCTAAATGTATTCACACCATTCCCCTGAATGTGTCATGCATTTGGAAAAAAGACTCATTTTGATCATTATTTTTGTTCAAAGGCTGGAACTAAATGTCTGTTCTTCTCACCTCGAGTCTTTAGTGTCTATGCCACTTGCAAACACAGAAGACAACGTGCTGAAGGTCATGCAGTTGTCAAAACACACTATGTATTTAGACACCAGTAAACACTGCAATTTCTGTGGTCATTTGTCAAGAGCAGTTGTGAAGAATAACATCAAACAGCAAAAACACTCTCAAGTTTATGCAAATTAACCACATGAGAATTAGGCAAGTGTTTATATTTTGAAACCAGCTAGATGCATAAAGAAATTAACAAACATGAACACACACACGTGCACACAGACTCAAACGCACACACGTTTGTGTGTGCTCACAAAACAACTGTGTACGCACATTGTTTGAGACCCATGGTGTGTTTGCAGGACCGGTATGCAATTTCATTGTCAGTGTCTGCCACTGTAAGCTGGATCATCACGTCATTTGGTGATTAGGCCTTTGTGGGCTAGCTGTTTTAGAAGCAAAGGCCTATACCCATGCACCGAGGGAACAGATTCCCCACCCCCCTTTCGCCTGGCCTGGCCTTGTCTTGCCAGTTGAAGTCTCCCCCGCCTCTTTCTTTTCAGGCTTGGCCAAGAGAGTGTTTAGAAAACAGTGTGTAGAGGTGTTCTGTTATCCCTGCATACCGCCTTGTGGGTTTGAAGATGCGTAATTTTCTCACAACAAGGGTTCCCATGATAGCTCTCTGCCTTGAGTAGCTATTAATGCCCTTTCTTTCTCAGTGGTTTGTCAAATGCATTAATTTGAGGCTTGGCAATGGATGGAAAGAGGCAGAGGAGGGAAGCTCTAGAAAACAGGCAGTGGAGAGAAGAGGAGGTAAACAAACAGAAAACAAAAAGTCCATATTCTTTTATGTTTTTATGACTGATAATCCTTGGCCAAAGATATGATTTTAGCACCTGCCCACCACCACTGCAATCCTATATGCCTTGTTCTGTCTATCTAAACACTGACCTCTATTCAACGGAAACCAAATTTGCTTCAAAATGACTCTCCCTGGCTCTTCGTCACATCAATTCTCCCTCATCATGTTGTGTTTGTTGTGTGGAATTGTGAACGCACCAGATCAAACATTATCTGAATCTCCTCAAAAAAAGAACCAAACTCCTTTCAACTTTGATTAGTACAGTGATTGCCTTTTCCTTTTTCTTTTTTCAGCCTTTTGTGTCGCAGATGTGGCTGCATATCCGCATATGAGTAAGAAAGCCTTTTAACATTTACAAGAAAGTTTAAATTAAAGGCACTTTTCTTGGCTGTGCCTTGTTGGAACTCTGTAAACTGCTGCATGTTCAATAAAGCATATTTATTAGATGCAACATAGCTAATGCAGTGACAAGCTCAGTGAGGTGATACTGCAGATTTGACGAAACACTGAGTGCCCCTGGCTGTCTTCCCAAAAAATGCTCCAGAAAATGCATGCTAAAAAGCATTCTGCAGGACAGAACAGACACAAAGGGGCAAGTTCCTCCGATGAACCAAGTTTTCACTTACGTGTAAATATGAAGCCTAAGCAAATTGTCTTAAAATAAAGAGATCACAAATGCAAAATTGTAAGGTACTAAATAATATTAATATGAATATCACAGAAAACGTAAAGTGACCATGCAAATGCAATGCATCTGCAAAACGCTTACACATGTTGTTTTTTGCTTGTGTTAGAATCACTACCACGTCAGTTAATGTGGAAAGAAGTTATTGGTTATCTTATTATTCAATTCAGGAAATTTGACTTAGATTAGCAATGTTGCAAGATCAAAGAAAACACCACACATTGCTGAGGAGTTTGCAGTGAGAACAGGAAGGGGCTGCCCATGGGATGTGTGAGTTGAAGGAGATAAACGCGCAACCCACAAACTCAACATCTCTGTGGGTAATTACAAGGACTTCAGGGGCTCTTTGTCTGTGGGAAATGAGTGCATCATGTACAAACACAGTAAAAACGGCTCCGGATTCATTAGATTCCATATCTAAACAGAAAATAAATAAAGCAATATTTAAGTTGTGCCATGGCTATGCTTTTCAGTGATTTCATACAATTACTCAAGGAAAACCAGACTTGCACAAACAAGGCGGTAATGACCTGTTACATTGGGCCAGAAGCCATCAAGAGAAAATGTATCTAAAGGCCGTTTGCTGGAAAGTTTTTTTTTCCAGCTCAGTAACAACGAGAGCAGGGAATAAATTAAAAGAAGATGATTTACAGTTTGTTTTATTTCATTGAACCCCTTCACTGTACATGGAGATGATGCAGATATGTTTGCCATTGTTCACAAGCACGTTTAAGTGTCGCTATTTAGCAGAATTTCGGGAGCAGGAACACACCACCATTACGTTAACCGCGTCACCACGTCACTAAGCCATTTCCGCATAAATACCATACGTAACCATCCCTCGTTTCGCTCTCGCTTACCGCGCATGGCAGCTGCTAGCACCGGCTGGGACGCCTGGCACCGGGATGCCAGGGCCCCAGTTATCCACCTCCAGCATCATGGCTGCTAGCACCGGCCGAGACGCCTGGCCAGGAACCTAGGTCGTCCACGTCCCACAACCTCAACAGCTAGCATTAGCTGGGGCGTCTGGCACCGGGATGCCAGGGGCCCCAGCTACCAACCTCCAGCAACCACAGTAGCTAGGTTGCCGGTCCTGGCCGGTGCCAGGCCGGTGCCAGGCCGGTGCCAGGCCGGTGCCAGGCCGGTGCCAGGACCGGGACGCCCAGCACCCTCGGCCGTCCACCGACCACAACAGCTAGCATCGGCATGGGGCGTCCGGCACCGGGATGCCACTCCGTCAGTTGTTTTTTGGGGGGGTTTTACTATGCCATTTCAGCCTCTCACTTAATTCAAATCATGGGCCGCGGGTCCTCACAAGCATACCACCGTTACATCCGGTCAGATCCCAAAGATCTTAAATCGGCTTAATCTCTTCTCCAGTATGGGAGGCTTTTTGGGGGTTCGTCTTACAACGGCGGACTTCCCCACGAAGCTTCCCCAAACCATCATCACAACTTTTACATTTGACATGTAACTCGCTTCAATAAATCTTTCAAACGTATCACATAGATGGTGTGTTCCTTGCTAGTGAATGAGATATATGTTCAAAGAATAGCCGTGCAGGCAAGACCGGCTCTGTTCTCGGTGTGACAGCAGTGAAGGTTTTCTCAGGGTCTCTGTGATTTTAACTCATCCTAATGCTGGTGTGTGCAAGGCAATCAGTCCCTTGTTGGGTATTTAGTGCTTGGCTTCAATACAGTGTCACCTTCTGGCTCAGGGGCTGAATGGAGCCTTACTACTAACTCTCCTGCATAGCAATGACACAGAGAGAACACCAGTGAGGTCTCCATGATTTCCCTTATATCATTTTAACATTCACTCTAAAGGCTTACTGATCCTTCAGTGCAAACTATGTGTTTATGCATACACATACAATATTTCCAGCATAAAATAATTGAGTTTTGTTGGATTCTGAAAGATTAGAGATCTTTGATTCAGACAAAGAAGGAGGGATGGACAGAGGGTTCATTTAAATCCACTTTAGTGCTTCTGTAGACCCAATGCATGCACAGTGCACAATAAACATTTGAGAGTTTAGCAAAGCACAAATAGAAAATATCAAAACATATCAAAACATTCAGCTGATAGGGTTTCCCCACTACATTACTTTACATTATTCAAAGTGCAAGTTAATGTATAGTTTATCAGCACTAGACAGAATGTGTTGTGCAAGGTGATCCACTAGAAAAGCTTGTGTAGTCTATTATGGAAATGCAGCATTAGCCTTTATGATTAGACTTACAGTGACATCAGAATGTAAAAGAGATAAACGGCTATGTTGGCAAAGGAAAGAAAGAAAGAGCATACTAACTAAAGCAAGGGAGAGGGATGTACGTCGCCGCTACTGTGCTGACAGCTTTCAAGCAAGAGCAAGCGAAGTAAGAAGAGGGGCCATTACCTCTCTTCCTCTTCACCCCTCCCTCCTTTCCCTTTCCTATATGACCCTCGCTGTCACCTCCACCCCTCCCCTCCCCTCCTCCCCCCTCAACCCCCCACCTTTACCTGAGCCTCACATTTCCCAAGGGGCATTAAACTCACTGGCCCTGTTTGATTTAGGCAGGTCGGGTGTCAGTGTTCGCTACAAGCCCATGGTGAACCATGAATAATGGATCTGCCACGGGTCTGAGTCCCCCTGGGACTCCAAGCTGCCCCCTCCCCTCACTCCTGCTGTGACTGGAATAGTCAATGTTCCATTAACAACCAATGATTCATAAAGGTTCTTACTGCCAGCGCACAAGAAACAAAGAGAGATTGTTTATGGAAGACAGATAATTGAGCCCGATATATGCTTTTTACTTATGTGTGGGTATTCGTCAATTAGATGAGAGGATGGCTAGAAATATCCACATTAAGGCCATTAGACATATGGCTCTGTTGAAGGAGGCCAAGAAGAAACTTTTTTCCCTCTCTCATGGCAAACATCTAGGTACCGGGCTTCAAAGAATAACCAACAGCACCAACAGTTGGTGTGCTAATTTACAAAGTATGTTTTTAAGCTTTTTGATGTAGACTTCTTCTGATGCCCTAGAACGTAATGAAAAAAAAAGTGTTTGCATGAAGGATTTCAAGACTTCCATCTTCACTGTTATCCAGGTCATAAAACTCAAAGTCCCGCCTCAAGCTTCAAAAGTCCCCATAGCTTGTTTACATAATCTTTTGTTGATCCTGTTCCTCAACATTATACAGTTTCCTGAACAAATTTGTGAGGGCTCTGCATTTAAAGTGCATTGTTTGAGTTTTATGACTTATTTTGAAGGACAGTTTCATCTGCACACATGCAGGGTTGATGTCTCTGCTAGAAAAGAAAGCACGACAGCTGTCTTTTTGTTCTCAACATGCTTGTTTACACTTCCTCTTTTTTTCACCCTGAGGTGCAATCTTAAAAACAAAACTGAAGTAGCTCTTCCTTGATACAACATCTATTTGAAGATCAAGTAAGAGCTTTCTAAATAGGTCTTTCTGTCCTGTGTGCATGTTATTCTACTTTCGCAGACTGTACAGTACATCTCACATCTTCTTTAACGATAAAGAAATTCAATAAAAAAAAAGGACATGCTCTTTAGTAGATTCCAGCATTCATGAAACACAGTCATGTAACTGCACCACTTACAATAGACTGACATCATGCTGCAACAACACTTCCACCTGGACCAAAATTTCACAACGGATAATCCCCAAAATCAACATGATCAATCTCAACATGGACAGGGATGTTTACTATGAATCTGTCTTCCCCTAATCCGCTGCAGCTACACCAGCCTGTAGGTGACATTTAACGTACACTCCGCTTTGTCATCACGCCTTCAATTCCCTTACTCTCTTTTTCATCAGTCCTTCTTTCTGCCCATCTGCCAGCTCCACCTCTTATATGTTGAAACATGACCAGAGCGAACCAGGGGACAGTTTCTCCATCACACTGCTGCTGATAACTTACTTTTCGCCACACTGCTGCAAAACGGAAAGAGCAGACATATATTTAAAATGCCCAGATAGCTGAGATGAATTTAACCACCTGTTGTGGTGAGCAGTTGCGGGCCATTCCAATATCTCGTACACCTTTGCCTCTTTAGTATGCACATATCAAGTATTTGCAGCACGCAGCATTACGATAAAAGTCCACACATGCTGGGTAGAAAGCCAGGCGAAATGTGTTCATTGGGATGCACGGTCTTTCACATGCAAACACACGCACTGTCACAAAGGAGCAGGTCACAGTGCCTACCTGTAATGTCACCAGCGCATTATTACCACTACAAAAACGACCTCACGTTACTCCGGAGCTCTATCTTCCTACCAATGGTGAGCACACTCAAAGGACTATGACAGGTGCATGCACAGTTGTCATTCAGATTGACAAACCAGTCGCTGTGGACACCAAAACCTTTCAGACATCACAAAGACACAGGTGCACACACACACACACACACACACACACAAACACAGAGGGTTTCATTGTTTTTTGCATTAAACACTCTCACACACACAAACAAACGCACACATACATACATACATACAGAATTGAGAATCCATTACTGAGACTTTATGTAAAGCTTCAAATGCCACATAATCCCGCATAAGTATGCAGGTAGGAGGGCAAAGACTCATAGAGCTGGAACCTGTCTGTCAAATCACATCCCCATCACTAACAGTGCAAAGGAAGAGTATGGGGGATAATAGCCCAAAATTATGCTGCTTCACTTGAGAGTTTTGAGCTTGGGAACCATTCAGGCAAACATGCTCTTTGAAGTCTATGTAAGTCAGAGTAGGTGGCCAATATAATTTTGAATTCAGTCGATTCAAGAGCTGGGCTTCATTTCTAATTCAATTGAGTGTTGAAACAAAGAGCATGGGTTTTTCCTGTTAGGCCAAAGGCCTGGTAGGTACATTTCGTTGAAAGGCATGTCGTATTTCCCAACCATAACTAGCATTTTTAAGTGTGTACAGTGCACCCAGAAGATGAGCTAACAACATAACATAACATGTAAAACTACACATTCATGGCGCCACATACCTGTCAATTTCTTCGAATGTGCCTACTTCAAAGAAACCATATGGGGGAGGAAATGTTAAATTCTTTGCTTTCTATGCTTAAATACAAGGCAACCAGAGGCCTCAATACCCTCTGTTGTCACTCTTTGGGTGTACAACAGTTGGTCCTTTCTGCAGAAAGCTTATTAAATACTCAAAAGACTTTGTTGTTTCAGAAGACTTCATTTTCCAGATTTCCACCACAGGTGATACTGGGAGGCAAAGCCATTTCCTCTATTACAAAATACAACTTAATGGGTGCTTTCAATTACTGTACTTCCAGATGGGCAACAGCACAGTTTGACAGGCAAGTGCTTTGTTCAGTCATGATCAGAGGAGCAAAGAGCTTAGGAAGAGATTCAGCAGGGACATGTGTCTGAACTCTGCTTTTATGAACACTTAACAAATGAAAGGTTCCGCTAGTTGCAACACACATTCACCATGTTCTGCTTATGGATGCCTTACAGATATTACAGCGGTTTCAGCGCCAGGATTACATGTAAACTTGGTAGTTGTGACAGAAAGGTTGAAAATGTCTGTTTGTTTTCCATCTCTAAGTTGTTGTTGACCACTGGACTGAAACTCATGTGACATACAGCATGCCTGGGTCAGAAAAGGAGGAGTGGGTTTTTCAGCCATGATACTTGTGAATTTCTATCTGGCCCACAGTCTTTGTAAACTTAAAAGGACTGCCTCGAGCCAAAAGAAAACCGTAAGATGACAATGTTGGCCACTGAGCCAATAGTGGACAATGGATTTAGAGGTCGGTTGTTGAATAGGTGGATGAGGGAAAGGCTGTATGGCTGGACTGTTAAAAGACTGGATGGATTGAAAAACTATATATGCATAGATAAAAAGCGAATAGACTCAAGGGCTGGTTTGATAATGTCACCTTTCTTTTCATGCCTCTTCAATGTTCTAATTGGCTGGACAAGCAAACTGAAAGTGACTGGCAAGGTGTAAAATGAGCTGCTGTAAGATTGTGGGCCATATCAAACTATAGCCTGTCACAAGAAATGAAGGCCAGGTAGTTTATGTTTTAGTGCCAAATGTCCTTATCAATACAAGCTAAAGGAGCTCCGAGCATAATTGCACTGTTTATCAGTTCTATTACAGGCCTTTTAGAAGCATCGAGCAAGGGCAATAAATACACAGGTACCGCCGAGTTACAGTGCAATACCCCATCTCACTTGATAGATCTCTAATAAACAGTGCATCCCTCACAAAAAAGAATTATGCTATCTATTTCAATGTCTTCTAGAGTGCAACGCCTCCCATACCAAAGCAATCACCAGGAGGGCCTTATACACAGCACGTCACTGTCAAATAATAATTTATAGTTCTTGTTGTTTGAGTGAGTTTCAATGATATATATAACATTATTTGTTATAAATGGCGAATAATTACCTGTAAGTGAAAAATCAATTAAAGGAAAAGTGATTCTGAGGGCAAAAGAGCGATGTGAAATGAAATCTTTATATAGCCTTAATAAATAATAGCAACAAATTCTGATTCAGTATAATACAGCAGTCTGTCACTTCATGTACATCACAGTGGCAAACTGAACGTTTTGAGCAAGACAATGCCAACATGAAAATAAACCTTTTCAGACGGCAACAGTCATTTGGCCCATACTGTGTAAGGTAAAACTGCCTTTATGAAATAATTATTTTTATCAATAGACTACATATAATTGCCCCACAGGCCAGAAAAGAAAGCTAATAAAGGCTTAAAAAAAAAAAAATCAGACCTTCAAAATAAGTGTTTGCTTGTTTTGTTTTGTTTTTTTGTTGTCACCCCCACCGAATAACTGTGTTAAGAGCACTGTTAAGCAGTGGTGTAGCGCAACACAGTTCAACAGCACTCTTGGAAATCTGTAACCCACTTCATCAGCTGCAAATGAAATAGCCAATTAAAGGTCCATTTCGGCAATTTTCAACCTGAATTGTTCCATTACAACGTGGAAACAACTTGTGAGAATAGGACATAAAATGTCCCACTGTGTTGGCGTCTCCAGAGCTTGATAACAGCTCCACCTTCTGCCGTCTGGTGAATGAGATATTTCTTACCATCCGCTGCACAACAAATATCTCATTAAAGCTTATACTTCATGCATTTTTTGCAGCCTTACCTCAAAAAAGATTATTTCTGTCATCTTGTTAGCTAGATAGTAGTGGAAGCTAACATAGCTCATAAACAGCTGAGGACGTTAACATTTGGATAACTACTATACAAACTTATTTTTGTGTGTTTTACTTATTTTTTACACTATATGTAAACAAACACAGAATTAGATTAGAGAAGAACCTACTCTGTAGTACAGTTGCCTCTTATTTCTGTTGGCACTGGTTGCTTTCTTTGATTTATCTTTGACTCAGCAGTACTAACAGCTGGATGATGGCTGCAGCCAACTCAAGTCTCAGCTGCCTTGCTGACATGAAAGCTCAGGAGTGAAGCTGTGTGAAAATGTGGAGCCTAAAAGCTTGAGCTTGAGACTGTCTGTACTGTCTCTCTTACAAAAATTAAAGCACGTATCAGAGGAGCATGTTTTTGATAAGCTAGCTAGCCTTATATTATAGCTAATAATTAGCAGCTCTACTAATTGTAGCTAGTTAGCAGAGCTTACTTTGACAACCCTTTTGACTACACAGTTTTTTTCATTCTTTCTTCAACAATACATTGCAATAGGCTGTTATGTTTGTACATTTCATCGAAACATCAATTCTTGCTGTAGTCTGCACAAAGCAAAAAGTAGCTTACTAAAACATTAACCAAGTAAAATCTATGGTCGTTGTGACAGCTGGACATGTTGAGAAAGTTTGGATAATGTAACAGACATAAGTTGACTTAAAGCAGAAGAATGCCTATTTTTCTGTCAATACTAGGATGTTTGCCAATAATTAGTACATCAGGGTTGATATAACCCCTCAATAATAATGGTAAAATACCTATACTTTTTTTTTAAATGTTTTTTTTTTGTTTGTTGGGGGGGTTTTAGAAAAACATACAACTAAAAAGATATTCATATTCAAGTTAACATTTTAAATGTGTGTATTTGTATAGTTTGTAATATATTGGGCTGTTTTTTTTTCATCTTAGAAAAGAAGCCTATCAGTGGTTTAACAATAGTACTGGCGAATACTATACAACCGAATCTCACCAAGGTCTCTCTTTCCTGCTGTGATAAAGAAAAACACTGCAACGGATGAACCTATTTTGACACAGAGTGTCATTGTATGAGTGAATTAGAAGGTACAGAGAAAATAGCTTAGAAACTGAGGGCAAAGTGATTGAAAAGAAAGGAGATGATAAAGTGAAGAGGACCACGGTAGCGATTAATGTAATTTGCTGGTAAATCCAGGTTTCGCTGGTTTTCCAATCATAGCTGAAGCTTGGAGCAAAAGCAGTGCTGCGAACTGGGACGGCTTCACAATCCCCTAGCTCAGAAGTATTGTTATGTCTCTTGGGTATTATCTTACAAAGCCCATTATGCTGTAGAAACAAAGAGGAGGCGCAGGCCCAGAACTGTAGTAACTCTGGTGTGCACGCAAACATGCACACTAAACACACACTGACACATGCACGCATAGTGGTTTAATCTTTGCAAAGATATGTATTATCAGTACAAATCCCAGCGTGCCCCCGGATTACTGATATGTGTGCATGCAGCTGTGCACCATTAAAAACAGATGTGACATCTTCATATCATAAATCTCTGAGACAGATAATGTGAGTACAGCAAAATCAGCAATGTGTAAACAATACATAAAAACGCCCAAACACTCACACTACATAACCCACTGAAGCTTGTAATTTCTTGTGGATGTTCAGTGAATTAAGCCGGTACAGTCATAATCACTGGTGCTGTCAAAGGCATATGCACTTGCTCATTCAGAAGTGAGTCTGGTCTCCCACAATTTTGTTAAATGAGCACGCGTATTGCAATATAAATACAAGCACTGTGCACAAAATTGCAGATTGAACTGTTGTTCTGCAATTAAGCTGTAACTGCTACGTTATGGTCGCAGGCACCACAGTGGTAAGATTGTGTCAGTCACTCACTTCTCTAACTTCCAGCCGACCACCACCGAGTTCAAGAGGCCATTCAAGACTATGACACAGACGCTCCTTTAATCTATTAACCCCAGAGCTTCTCAGATAACGTGTGTTTTATAGAAATACAGCTGAAGTACCATGTAGTGTGTATTGAGTACTAAAGACTACTGAGGCTATGTTGTACCCAGTAAGGGAGTACATTTCTGCTCAAAATGACACAACCACGGCAACTGTTCAAAGATATTTCAAATCAGACTCCCATGAATCTTGATCTAAAAGCTCAACTTATCTATGTTTTAGAGTCTAGTCAACACTACTCTGTGAAAAGAGCCTCAACTCGCTGGAGAGGTAACTTTCCAAACCGTCTTGGCAGATGTGCTTTGTAACCTTACTAACTTTGGCTGAGCCTATGAGAGATTCAAGGTTTTTGCAGGATTGCAAATCTGAGAAGGAGCATACTCTTGAGGGTGTCATGCAGTACATGATCAAATCTGATACTTATATTGTTGTCTAAGTCTTTTCCTCCCATCTGGTTAAGAATGGAGGTACTAATGCACAGAGTGACTATGACCTTGAAGCTCACAATGTCTATAAAGATATTTATTTTAATTTTTTTTTTTGCAGGTTTATAGTTGTTGCTATAAAATTAGCAACCATTATTACCCAACAAAACACACAATATATTCTTTATTATTTTAATCATGGTTTAGGTGATTTTATTCCTCCCTTTCTCGTGCTGTCCATCATTATATATATATTTTTCTTATTTGCAAGTTTGTAAGGAGACAATTTTTAGACAAGGCAAGGTAAGACAAAATGTAAAAGCAATTGCTTGTGTGTATGACTCCCCAGAGCAGCTAGTGTTGGTGTTTGAACTTCTCCAGTGTTATATCTACATAAACATTTTAAATGCTCTTTCAATTGAAAATTGGGTTCTTAGCATACTTGTTTATAATAGAAAAATTAGAAAATCCCAAAGCAAGCCTTAAAGGGGAAATTAGGAATACATTAAACAGTCTAACAAACCTACCTAAAGAACACACATTGTTTCATTCATTAGGCTCATTTTTCTCAAGTTACCCTCTGTTCCTTTTCTATCATTGCCTCTCTTTTGTCTTTATTTTTTTAGATATTTAATAGATGAATTAGTTAAGTGGTTTATTGTCAATCAATTTTCCTATTAAAAGTGTTCTTGTTCTTTATCTACATATTGCCATCCTTCCTTCTTTTCTGCCTGGTAAAACCATTCCAGATCAATCCAGTTATTTATTTGCCCAACTATTTCTGTCCTTAATAAGTAGTCAAATAAGTTACTTTAATTTTAACAAGTGGCTTTCATATGCAATAACCAATACAATCTTGACAGATGAACAGCACGCCATACTGTAGAGTCAGATAGAAACAGGAATGCTGAATAGGCTGGGATAAAATCAGCTTAAAGTGTGCTATATATCTTAATGACTGATTTAATCCAACATTATAACACTGGTGATATTGTCAGCAGAAAAAAAACATATTGTCTGATTAAATGGACAGGTTGCTTATTGTAATTCATCCATAAATCACTTACACAGAACTCTGCAGATTTTTGTAAGAAGAGATAAATATCATTACCAGTACTATGAGTTGAATCAACGCCATTTTATGAACATGACTACCCGACTGCCTTTCATTAAGTGCTAATTTATTATTCTGCTCACATGTTTTTGCAATTTCCTGTGAGATTATGCTGTACGTGATAAAGAATAAAAGAAAAGGTGTGCATTTTTTTAAGTTCTTCACTGGATTAGATGATAAAGAAATATGACATTTGGCAGCATAATTGATCGACAGGGATAACTTACAACATAAGACCTCTTTTGATCAAATGGATAGGGTTAGGTTAAGTTCAGAATTCACATCTAAAAGCCAGCTTGTTTTAATCAGTCACATTTGTATCAGTTTTTCCTACATGAACAGAGGGTCCAACCTTTTGCAATTTGTTCATAGATGTTTTTAATGTCACACATTTGGCTAATATTACCCAATGGCATTGTAAGCATGTGTGACATATAAAAAGAGTCATAACATGATGTTATGAAAATTTGAATAAACTTTAATAAAAAGGCAAAAAATAATACATTTTAATACAGCAAGCCACAAACATTTTAAGTTCTTATCTTTTCAATAAACTGATTTATCCTGCTAATATTTGGGATGTACTTTAAGTCAAAAGTAAAAATATAATTTTGGTTGGACTGGTGGCCAGCCATGATATACCAGAATTTTGGATGCAGGAAAATCTGACAAAATGATGAAAATGGAGATAATCATGATATAATGAGAAAGATGAGACAGTGGAACTAGTTAACTTGGTTACAGTATGACTCCCAAATTGTAGGTTAGTTGAAATAAATGGATCAGTGAGCTCACACATTGAAGTATCTTCAACATACCAAATTTACCACTAATGTATCATGTATTCAAACCTGTCTCAGTTTTGAATCTGGCTTAGTTTTGGTGAGTTTTACAGATTTTTCACTTTTTGAGTATTTGGAGTATTACATTTTAAAAGATTGCTCAAATTTCTCTAATGACTGTGGTAATTTGCAAGTATTAGTTAATTGAATATTGTATATGAGAGTATACATATGCTAACTAAAAAGCTAAAAGTAGTTGCTTTACTTACAGCTCTTGACCACGGATGATCTTAAAATGCTGATATTGCTATTGAAATGTCTTGGTTATATTTAGCCTTTGAAAATCCTATTTATTTTTTCCAGTCTGCATAGCTGCCAGTACACACACAAAGCTGGTAAGACCTTTACATTCTTAGTTGGGAAAGTCATAAGGTAAAGGAAAACATGCAGTGGTTAAATGGAAGAAAAAATGATGGGCCATGCGCTTTCACCAGGGCTTAAATTGGACAGTGGAATAAGTCATTACTATGACTCGACATGGCACCTCAGTGGTCATTAAGCAGACAAATGATGGTCGGGGCTCAGCAGAGCCGAGACTGTGGGAAATGTTGCAGATTGTTGCAAGAGACCAAAAGAAGAGAGAGAAGCAGGAACAACCTCCGTCTATACATTTTCTAAACAGGTTATACTGTTCATAGTGTGTGGGGCTGGAGCCTATCCCAGCATTCTTTGGGCCACCAGATGAAGACAGGAAAACCCATGCATACCTACAGGGAACTTCACAGTTTCCTTTATCAATCCTGAATGTCTTTGGACTGTTGGAAGAAACTGGAGCTTTAGGAATCTCGTGTATACATGAAGAGAACATGTAAGGCCCACACAGAAAGAATAATTATTAAACTTGTCTCAATGTAATGCTACAGTTCTAACTACTGAGCCACCGTGAACCACATATACAGAGAGAAAGGTGGGATTATTGAAAAAGAATTAGGAAGTCATAGAGGAGACATTACGTGAACAATAAAGAGAGGAAAGAATACAGAGACACATAGAAAAACATACATTTTATAATGTGTGCTTTGGGTACAGAACAGGTCACTATGGACACATTTTCCAAATGCTGGAGGTGTCGTAAATCCCTTGACTGTAAAAAAGCCACAACTAGTGTACACAATACATTCAATTACATTGGCCTGAATGTAAAAACTGTCAAAATGTTCCACATTACACATTCATTTCCATTCATTTAATAAAATTTTAGTGACATTTTAGCCAGCTCATGTAGCATTGATTTTTAAATAGTCACTCGAGACACCAAACATTTACAGCACAATTAAAGCATGACCATTGAATAAGTGCATTTTATGCAAGTTTCTCATTATGTGTGTCCAAGGGAGCCATGAGTATTATGTCAAAGTTTCATGATTTAACAATACAGATTTTTTCATACCCTCTTGGGTACATGTCTGAGGGTTATTATTGAATTCTGTTCCATTATGAGGTATTGTGGAGATTATGCTTTTCCTCTTGAAAGGAAAAATAAGCTGTAACTCAGCATTATCAAGTATTTGTCTGGGATGTTGAGCTGAAGGCTTTGTTGTCCAGTGCAGACAGCTCAATTGATGGATTCTTGACCATAATCTGGGATGCAAGGTGATTACTCAAGCAGACTGACCTCGGTGCATACCATCACACAGAGAGGGACTATGAATGATCACTCATTTTTTTTAATTAGGAGTCATATTGATGACCATGGAGAATTTGCCTTCTAAAGGCAGTAAATAGTATTTATTTGAAGTAAAGTTAGTTTTGAGTTCAAATTGGTTCGCAACTGCGTGCTAAAGTTCCCAAATTTTTACCCAAGTAGGAAATGTTTTCACAAGGGAAGAAACTTCCAAACCTTTCAGCACAGAAGCCCGCTGTGTTACTCTAAATGTGTATGATGTATCTGTGTGTATGTACATGCATGCTCATGCACTCATCTGTGTCCATGTTGATGTGTGTATTTGTGTGTTTTTTTTTTTTTTTTTTCACCAGTGTGTGTACGCATGCTTTACCCAGCAAAGGCTAAGACCGTGCAACTATTCCCAAGAGTGTGTTCTCAATGCATAATTCAGCAAACACATAAAAACTTAAACATTTTGGTCCTTTTTGGTGTTTGTGTATGTGTGCTAGTGGGTGGTAGTAAGAGGAAAGAACATTTAGGGGTATTTTATACAACCATACCATGCACTCATACCTAAACTATTCAATAAACCACCTAATACCACTGCACAAACAAACTTGTAATTTTTGCATCACATCATACTTTATAAGGCTAATTTTCTAATGCCTGACAGAGATTTGCTCCAACGGCTCAGTATCACTTTAAACACAATTATTTAAGGATGTATTTTCCATTATGCCTCTGCAAGGTGCCAACTGCATCACATTGGAAAACAACTTAGTTCCACTCCCAAGGAGTCCCTAAAAGGGCTGTAATAAGAGTTATTACTTTGCCCGGAGGAAGTGATATCCATGCAGACTGCTGACACATTTCTTAAAGCTGCCACTTACCACACACCTGCTGTTCTCTGTCAGTCCAAATACTATGTGAGTGTTATAGATTACAACTGTGCAAAAGTTATGCAAATACTTAATATAATGTTAACAATTGTATTCATAATCTCCCATTTTTAAAGCTACAAACCGGAAAGTGTAAAATAGCTACTGTTGTTATATTATATTTTATTATGATCATTAGGTTATATAAATTGTCCATTGCTGTATATATACAATACTATACAATAATATATATTCCACTTTACATCAACATTATATATATATA
>JAVQJD010004571.1:0-28385 GCA_036023655.1 Nannoperca australis
CTCCCCACATCCATCAGAGAAACAACCTGTCTGGCCACTTTCAAGAAAAGACTAAAGACTAATTTGTTCCGGGAATACAACAGCACTTAAATGACACATTGTTTCTATAAAGTATAGCATATTGTACGATATTATAGTGAATTGTATTTTAGTTTGAATGTATTATATTTGATAATGTACAAAGATAATCTGTTCTTAGATTTAATGCTCTTTTCGATTCCGCCATTGGCAGCGATGTACTTACTTATAGCACTTGTGATTCATCTCTTACACGTTTGATAAGACATCTTGTTGTTTTCGATCATGATTCTATGCACTTTATGTAAAGCTCTTATTTGGAAGTCGCTTTGGATAAAAGCATCTGCTAAATGCATAAATGTATTGTTAATGTAATGTAATAAGTGCCACCCCCTGTCGCAGACTGCCTAGCCATTTGGTTGGATCGATCGCTTTTCAACTGAGAAACCGAAGGTCAGGTTTCAAAGGTCTGGACCTAAGCAAGCTTCTCTCTGGTCTCCTCAGTTTTCACAAGTGTCACAGTCGGGGTGGTTAGTCTGTGTTATGTGTACTTTCCTGTTTTATTTTGGTAGGGTTTTTGTCTCATCCTAGTGCTCCTGTTTAGTGTCTGCCAGCTTCTCAGTCTATTGTGTTTCACCTGTGTCTCATTACCTACCCAGCCCAAATATTCCCAGTGTTTGTGCCGGCTCCTTTGCCAGATAATCTTCGCCTCATGTGTGTCGTTTTCCTGCGTTCTTTGTATTCTCAGTGCTTCTTGTGTTTGACCTGTTTCTGCGCAACGACTACCTGCCTTGCCTCGTCCTTTGGATACCTTTGCTCTGTGTATTTACCCTGCTTTTGGGTTAATAAAAGCTCTGAACAGTCTGCTCCGTGGGTCCAACCTCTCTGTGTTCCTGATAACAAGTTATTTATTGCAGGTAATTCAATGTTTTAAGGCTCAAGTGTATCAAATATTTCAGTGTCTGATAGATGTATCTCTTAACACTAAATATAGTAAAGTGTGTTATGAGATATGATTATCTCACTGATAAAAAAGACTCCTAGAGAAGAAAACATCTCATCTCACTCGTACTCAAATTATGGACTGATGGTTCATCTCTGCTCTGTGTAACACTCTGCATGGGCCCTGCTCATTCTCTGTGATCCACACTGACCTCACTATTAATTTAGAAACCTCCAGAATGTAATGTACGTGAGAAATGGAGAGATATAGACTTGTGTGCATTTGCAGCTTTGCTTGGTTAGTGTGTAATTAAGTGTGTTCACTGTACACCTTGCTGTTGATTGTGTTCTATCCAGGCAATGTTGGTGGTGGTGGGGGGGACTCATTATTGTCATCAGCAGCTAATTGAGAAGACATCACAGCTGTGCAAATTACACCTGACCTTTGTGTTCACATACACATGAGGCCCCTAGCACAGCCCCTGGTTTTTAGGCTTATTTTCCACTGTGTGCTTTTGTGAGGGGAGTAAGGAAACAAGGAGATAAAGTAAGCTTAAAAAATGTGCTGTCTCTAGAAAATATCAAGTGTCAGTTCCTGAAATGTACAGAAAAATGTGATCGTGTTCTTTTCAAAATGAATCACTCAATTTTCAAAGGACAAGGAACTTGAAGTTTCATTGTTGTTGTCGCAGCAGTTTAAAAACTCACTCGAAAGTTTTCTTTTGAGTTGTGATTGCTTGACATCGGCGCAACAATGATGTTCACACTTGAGCAAGAAGATGTATGAGTAATAACAAAATACTAATAAAAGACTATGATTGACATTTAAAAAAACTCAAAATGGGTCTCTTTGTGAATCCTAAACTCCTAGATGGTGCTATAGCTATTAACTGTTCTCGTCTGACTTAAGAAAAGTTCACAGGAAAAACACTTTAAAATGGCCTGATAACAGGATTCTGCTTCCATCACAGTACACAATCCAGAACCCTATGTTAAATGTGCAAAATGAGTTTCTGCCTCTTCACAATATGGTGGTGCAGGAAGATTGAAGTTCTGGCTACTTGCGGGGCTAGTACTACTCTATTTGACAAGCTAACTGGTAACATGCTAGCTAGCCAAGAATATGTTAGCCCTAATCTGTTAAAATAGCAAGCCAGCTAACTTGGTGGGTATTATGGCTGCTAGCAAGTTAGCTGTTTCACTAGCTGGGCAAAACATTCATAGTATAACTCCAAATCATGCCTCTCCTATGGAGCAATTTATACTCAGAGGAAGGTTATATGAATTTGGATGGTTCAACATAGATTAAATAATAGCTTCCTTTCATTTGAACATTGTGGCTTCCCATTTCCTCAGAGGACAGCACTGTTAACACTTGGCACTTTGCAAATAACATGCAGCACAAATGTGCATGTCAAAATAACCAATGTTGAATTCTACGCAAAAATATGTGCATATTTGCCTTTGCAAGCAATTTTACTAGAATTTAAATTAAAAATTAATTGATATTTGTCTAAAATGTCAGTGTTACAAATGCTGACCAGGCCTTCAATTCAGCATATGTTCTGAATATCCATCCATTTTCTTCCGCTTATTTGGCCAGGTTGTGGCCAGGCTTTTGATTGAACATTTATTGGCACGTCACCACCACCAACTACTGACCAGTCTAACGGCATGAAACCATTGGCAGGACAGTGGTTCTCTTGGTCATAACACATTGACATAGGTAAGGCCCAGTGTGGCAGAAGTCATGCATCAGTGCTGTCCTCTACAGCAGGGACCCAAAGACCCAAAAGATTAATTTGATCTCTCCCTGGGACTCAAAACTACAAAAATACATCATGAGTTGCCATAATACCTAAATGTATGGACTGCTAATAAAGAACACAGCAAACCATAAATGCTTTGAATGAGAAAGAGGTAGATGACAGAAAGGAAACTATCAAACATACATAACTAGGTTAATACAAATGTAACACATTTTGACTCTTCCAACATCAAAACAATGTTGAATAAATGCACGTTGCTGTCTGATCCACATTAGGGACAAGCCTAATGAGTCGGAGACGGGGTGACGCAATGTCAACAAACGCAGCTAACACTCAACGTTACCTCAGTCAGAGAGAGCGAACATGGTTTCAGGTCCTGGTTCGCGAGAAGGGGTGGGCGAATAAACAGCTTCACACACAACATTTGAATGGAAAATATCAAAGCATACCATTGTTATGCATTTTACTCTGTCAGTTGGCTACACAATGAAAACGTGTCTGTGACCCGGTCTGAGTCGCGACCCTAAGTTTAGGAAAGACTGCTCTACAGTATTGGCTGGCTAAATGTCTGAATGTTGAAGCTAATGAATAAGCATCTTCAACTGCAGTTCTTCCAATGGCTGCTACATGCTGTCTACAAGAAAAGAACAGAATGTGTTGTGTGTTTGCTTCTGGCTAAAAGTGTTTGCTTCACATGACTATTGCATGGATTATTGCATGTCTGTGCTGTGTTACATCTCCAATAGTGAATTGTAGTATCATTTTAAATGCTTGATTTTTTTCTCTATCAACTCATATGCTTTTGGTTTTTTTCTCTTGTTTGCTCATTGGCTGGGCCTGGTTCTACATCACAAGCTACAGGAGCTGAAGCAGTCGCCATGCTCCTTCTCACCAGAGTGGCACACACAGAAGCTTGGTGAGTGCATGACTGGCATCACTGTGGAGTCCCAGGTTTAAATACAGATACTGCAGTGTTGAATCCTGCTGCTTGCCTTTGCAGCATGTGTGTTTTTGTATGTGTATTTGTGTGCCTACATGTGTGCCAGGCCTCAGACACCAGTGAAGGGATTAAGGATGCCCTTTCACCCCCAGAGGAAGCAGCAGGCTCAGAGGCCCAAAACATTTGTGACTGAGCCGTCATTTTATTGCAGTTATATCTCTCTATCCTCTTCATCTTCCTCTTTATTTCATCATTTTATTGTAATCTTCTCATCCTAGTAATCATACATTTCCTTGGCCTTTTTTATCATTTCTTTTCTTTTCCTCTCCTCTCTACTAATCTTTGTTCATGCTTATCTTTTGTCATTGCTTTCCCTCCCTTGTCTGTTTTACAGCTTTGCATTCAGCATACGTTATTCTTATCACAATCCACTCATATCCCCTTTTTATTTTCAATATCAGTACTATCTTTCCTTCTCTTTACATCTAATGTCACATAGAGGGGAAGATAAGGGAGGCTGATATGATTTATGTCTGATACAACCTCTCCATTGAGCCCCATTGATTTCCAGCTTAGTGAAATGTCAAAGATGTGTGATAGTAATCAAACCGTACATCACAGGGTGCTGAAATGTCACTTTAGGGGATATGACAGATCTATTGTGCCCTGCACGCAGTCTTTCTTTCTTTCACTCCCACATTTGGATGGGAAATGTAATACATTTGAAGTATAATATTCTCCTTCACATCACTCCTTCAACATACTAATTTACAGTATATATAAGCCTGTATTTGACTTATCAGCCATAACTTTGTCTGTGGGGAAAGAATGAGCGATTTGTCAGGGCAACTGCTAGTTTGGACGAAAGAACGAACGGCGGCAGCAGTTGACCGCCCTACAATCAGTTTAGACAAAGAAAGGATGTCATGCAAAAGAATTTAAAAAAACTGCAGAACTAAGATAAGCAGAATGTGATTTAATGAGGGATTTCTTTTCTCTGTCTTTTCTCTTTCTCACACACACACACACACACAGTGCATGTGGAGATGAGCTAAGCCTTGCACCCTCATTTAGGCTGAGACAAGGTGATAATTAAAGTCACAGCCTTGGCTCTGCTTGCATCTGTGGTGTGTGTGTGTTAAAATGTGGGTCTCTATGTGCATGTGGTACAGTGCTTTGACCATGATTGTGAGACGTGTGTGATACATCCGTTGTGTGTTGACTGCAGGCATGGCAACAAATAATTTAAAGGCACAGTCTGATTTAGGCACTATTTAATTGACTGACAGGTGCTTTAGTGCAGTTTCATTTATTTATTATTTGTTGCTGTTAAAGGATAAGGCTGGGGATATATTCTGTATTTTTCTTACTGTCAAAGCCCAAAACCAACAATTTGCTAGTCTGTCTCTCAGTACTTTCTGTCCTCACTATCCTGACCCTGCTTGCAGTCCCAAGACCATTGCTACCTAGTGAAAAGATAAATATTTGAAAATGGGACACAAATATAGTGTTTATTTTATTTTTTTTCAGTAATTTAACAGCTGGTCACTGTCGTTTCTAGCAAACGTTGCTTTTGTGAGTACAGCGGATGATGTATGTGGGATTGAGTCAACATAAACTATAGTGTGTGTGTGTGTGTGTGTGTGTGTGCGCATGGTAGTGAGGTAACATGTCACCCATTGCAACAGTGTGGCTCATTGATGTGTTTTTGGACATCTTTCTGATAAGAGTTCAAAACAGTCTGTAATCCTGTGGAAATGCAGCTTTCTTTGTCGCTCTGGCCTTCGTGGAAATGTTTTAAACAATTGATCATATTTCAGATATTAAGAGAGTACAACGTAGAGTTTGGGCTTAGTCCATAAATTACTTTGTGAGATGGACATATATTGCAGTACATAACTCAGTAATGTCAGTCTGCTCTTCTTCTAGACTGTGCACTTACATGTGTTGTTTGAGCTGTAAACTAAATGATATGACTTTACCGTGATGAAACACTTTCATGCTGCTGTTAATGTTTTCTCACCAAATTTATAAAAATCCGCATTTTATGGGTTGAAAATGGCTCAACACGCCATCTACTGTTTTAAATCAATGCTGACATAGTGTCAGCCTGTTGGGGCGACATCATGAAATGTATATAACCCACACACTATGTAGCCACGAGGCCACGCCCCCTACAGGAGCTGTTCCATCACTCCTTACAGTTTTTAAATCTCCTGGCTTCTAGTTAGACTTTAAATTGTAGAAGAGAAAGGAACACATCTTTTACAGCCACATGCAGTACCAACCAAAAAGTACATACAAATGGATGACGAGACAAAAACTTGTTTCTGGAATAAAACCTGTAATTCATATGTTAATATGTACTATTACATCTGTGGATTAATAAACAAACGCCCACTCATGTGATACTGCTGAGTTGGAGATGCGGTCTGGGCAACTCCCAAGAGACACGGCGAAACACAAACACACACGGACCAGAGTGAAAATAAAAGCAGAGAGAAAGAAACAAGCAGACTTCTCTCATTCACGAAAGAAAAATACATGCATCCACCCACAATTGGCAGGTCTGCACTGCAGTCTGTATATTATTGCCGACCATTAAAACAATCACGTCGACAGAAGAATGTGCCCAGCGATTTGGGGCGATCCAGCGGATGGGTAATGACCCATATGTCCGACACATGGCACACCTCACTAGCCACTTCATGAGCTGAGACAGAACCAGTGAGTGTGTGCCTCTGTCTGTGATTGTGCTGTTCCGTTTGTGTGTTGATGTGTGTGTGCACGCATAAAAATGTCTCTGCCAGCAAAAAAGGAGAAAAGAAAAAAAGTAAGTTAAGTTACTGAGGGAGATCATTTCCAAGTTTGCGTCTTGTCATAAAAATATGATTGAGAAAAGCATTATTGCATGATGAGTCGAATTTTGTAAAACAAGCATGACCTCATTTCTAAATGACGGCTGACTGTCGATAGCACACAAGATTCAAATCAGTGTCCTGTGACAAAGTCTGACACTACCATCCACCTCGAACTCCTCTCTGAGAGGTACATAATTTGAGAAATAATGGCTTTCAGAGTGCAGTGGTGCCGTTGTCGTGTTGTGTTTGAAAGGGCCTTTAGCCCGCCATTGGCCAACTTTCAAGGGCACCACTGCTGCATTCTGGGTTTAGCGTCGCCCAAGATGATTGAACGCGTTTTTTCCCAATATTTCAGAAATATATTGGGTTGGTAACTGGCACAGCGCTAAAACAAAGTTTGGAGAAAGGTAGCAGCAACAGTGGTTTGTTCAAATTGACCAAGAACTGGAAGTGATGACGATCACCACCACGACTGAACGGACAAATATACAAAAGATGAAGACAAAAAATCTTTTAACCAAACACAAACAAGGGTTCAACACTATTAGGGTCAAAGTCAACAAACATTAAACCATACCTAGACTATGTAACCTCAGTAATGGAGATACACTGTAGAATGAAATACGCCAATGCATACAACATAACAACATACAGTGTGAAATAAATTAGACTTTATTTGATCAAATAATAAGTACAAATAAGAACAGGGGCCTGTGTGATAATTACATTTGAGTTTGTAATCTAGAATAATAAGGCAGAGAATAAACGTGCAAATGCGTCATTATCTTAAGACAGGAGTGAAGGACAGCGACCTTTTGCCGTGTGGTGAAAGTCCGGTGGGAAACAGAGAGGCGAGGGTGAACGGGAGAGGGAGAGCAAAGAGAACGTAGCAGAAAAATAAAAACCTTTTAGGATTAGTTTCCAATTTACAGCCGTTATCAACCCATCAGAGGAAAACAGCTTACGGTAAGGGAACAGTGAGAGGTTGTTTGCTGAAGCAGATTACAGCACTAAAAGGATCAGAAGCAAAGCAGTAGTATGAGTTCAGCTGCAGTTGCAGGGTTATGAGGAGGGTGGATTTCGGGGAAATGATACCATGAAGGATGCTTAAGCGCTGAAAAATACACTGTGCACCTATTTATCTACTCATCCATCCATCAATCTTTCGATCTATATATCCATTGCTTTTAATTTTTATTTGAAAAATGCTGGGCACACATTAGTGGTGTCATTGCATTATTCCGATGGGGTGCAATGGTATAAATGTGCTTCTTGGCACACCGACATATTTTTCGTTTGTTTTTAAATTCAAACATAAAGTCTGTTACCTAAATGTTTGCTATGGCTTCATTTAAAGGAGCGTTACATAAAGATTCCCTGGACTTTGTATATTTCTGTTTTTTTTTTTCTGTTTTATTTTGTAGTCTGTGTGCTTGTGTTCATGTGTTCTTTTGCCTTCCTGTCTTTGTCTGGTTCCCTCCTTGGTTGGCTGCATTCACCTGTGTCTCGTCACCCACCTGTGTCTGATCCCCTCGTTTGTTTTCCTTATATATACCGGTTGCTTTGGTTTGTCTCTTGTTGGATCATTGTATTGCATCATGCTTTTCACTGGTCGCTGCTTGTGCTTCTGCCCCTGGTTTTTTGATTGTTGGTTATTTTTCAGTAAACCCATCCTGTTCTCTGGAGCTGACGGTGTGCATTTTGGGTCTTTCTTCCTGCTCCCTTATGGCAAATTGTGACACCTGAACCGTGAACAGAAGAAGCAAAGATACTGGGTTCTAGGTTGATTCTAGATTCTTCTAAGCTCTTTGCCATATCAGTTCTTGACAGTATATATTGTCAACTTGACTTGCAATAACCATTATTATTATTATTATTATTATTTTTTTTTTTACTGTCTTAGTTTTTAATTAAAGTTCAGTTTCTAGTTAAGATTTGAGTTATTTATGTGTATTGTGTTATTTCTCGCTGTGTGTGTCCTTATGTTGTTTTTGCCTTATGATTCACGAGTGACTTGGCTGCTGTAAAGTTGCAACTTCCCACCGGGATGAATAAAGTACCCTATAGATGGCAAATCTTGATGCCTTTTTAAAACTGTCTGATGGTGTTTGTCTGTATATTACGTTTTATTGTTTTGTTTTTCTTCTTTTGACCCGCAGGACATCCTAATAAGTAAAGATCTTTACCCTCTGTAAGAACACAACTTGGTATTGAGTTTAAGAGGTGACGGTAGTTGATTTTGATACAATTGGAAAGAGTTGCTTTTTCTTCCTGCTTTCAGTCTTTATTCTAAGCTACACTAACTGTCTCCTGGATCCAGCTTTATATTTAGTGGACCAGTATGAGTTCTGGTATCAATCTTCTCATCTAACTCTCAAGCAAGAATCACTATTTCCTAAAATGTCAAAACCGTTCCTTAAACTGATTTAGTTTTTTGTGCATAAGTGATAACTTAGTGATAAATGTATAAATCATATATAATCTATTACTAGGTCCATCCTAAGATTGTCATGACAACAACAAAGTGAGCCAGGCACTTACTCAGACTTAAGACTGACATTAAAAAGACTGTACTCTTTCTTATAGTATATCAACAGTTCAGAAAATTTTGATATACAGATATTCAGCTAATCTGCTTCACAAAGACTGTGTGGGTGTGGTTGGATAGGGGGTTTTCAGATCCTTTTAAAGGGTTGCTCCAGCAACTGAGATTGGTGTTTAGGCAACTCACAAAACAAAGATTACAAAATTGAAGCAGCAGAGGCTAAGGTATCCTGATTTCCAATATATAAGTTCTTAATATGGGCTCCAAACTCACTTAAACCTACATTTCCCATAATGCAAGTGTCCTTGATTAGTCCATCCCTTTATGGTAAATGTCAAACTCCACACATCTAGTTTGACACACAGACTGTCTTGCAGAATATTTTTAAATTGCTATTGTTTTTATGTTATACACATAAAAACCATACACCACATCTCATACCAGCTCTCTCTGATTACTGAGCAGACAATATTTATACTGTGTTTAAGAAATACAGGGAAACTAAAGCTCAGATGATATGATCACATCACGACAGCTCAGGATGACAGCATCCAGTTAAGAGCTGCATGAGCTACAAGAATACAACTCCCAAAGAGCCTGGACCACAGAGATAGAGTTGTGACATGTAGCCTGTGCCGCAGGCAAAATATCATTCACTTATACCAGCTGTATGACCACATAGGCAGAGCAAGGTACACTAAAGTTGTAGATATCCCTGCAGGCGAATGGAGCCCCCCTCAGTCTATCAGTACAGCAGTTATCCCTGCCTCAAGTCTCCTGAATATCTCCATTGGCCAGAGAGGGGATTTTTTGCACTTTTTCTGGGGGAAAAGCAGCCTTTCCTTTGGTCTAGTTTTAAAGACGGATCCTCATCCAGGTGACATCTACATTAAAGTTCTTGGGATTTAAAAAAATGTAATTCTCAAAAATGCTTTTACAGCTCAGCCAGATTCTGGATCCTTCCAAAGTGTGACATGAAAACAAATTGCAGTTACCTTTTCTTTTTTCTGTTACAATCCAACTCTGGACTTAACTGCAGCACCTTCCTGTGCTGTCATTTTCAAAAGCTGAATAACCTTGGTCGTTCTGGTTTAGAAAATAAAGGTGGTGTGTTTTAGGGAGGCTGTAAAGAAAGCCTGAGCTGCAGTTAATAGTGAGCTATCACTTTAATCCATTAGGACTGCAAGGGTTATTGGATTTGGGTCTGTAGATTTGATTTTATATGATCAACATTAAAGCTCCGTCACCCACCAGTGGCGCGATTCCTAGTGCTCATTTCTCACAATATTGCACCCACAGCTCGGCTGTGCCCACCCAACCAAAATATGACCTAAATGACAAAAAGTATTTGCTTCCCCTTAGAAATGCTGCTATTTGTGTGTGTGTGTGTGTGTGTGTGCGTGCGCAGTGATAAGTACAGGACAGGGAGTTCTGGTGTGAGAGGCTGATGCCATGTGATCGTGCCAAGTTCTTACAGGGCAGCGCAAGGGGCAGTAAAACGGTGGCTGAGATGTTATGGTGCAGGATTTACAGTTTGACAGACATTACTCATTCCTCCCCTTGGCCTTTTTCCTCTCCCATATACTGCATTCACTTCTTATTAGAGGAAGCAGGAGAGAGACCAGGACCACGTTTTTGACGTTTTGGCAGTTATTGCTCAATGTTGCGGAAAGAAGGATAAATATAGCTAGCCACTGATTTTGACTTTTATGACCTTGAACTGCTGACATTGGTGAATCTACAGCCATGTTTGCAACCTCTGTCAACACACATCCATAGTTGATGTTTAATAAACCTGGCTGAATTTACTGCGTGTGCTTACAACTTGATTATTTCAATGCTTGTGTTTTATTTTTTAGCATGTAAATACTTTGATGGGTGCAGTGTTATCCTGATCAATAGAACGGATGTCCAGTGCTGTGACAATAAAACCTAAGTTTTAATAAATCATGTGTTTCTAGGTGTTTGTTCAGCCTTACTTAATCAATTGTTTTTATTAACACTGGATACAATGACAATGTGTACTGTGAAAGGGCTCACTTGTGAGCAACTCACAGATAACTATCATCCCACCAGTTCTCCTCAGCTGTACAGAGCATTTTAGCATCTTTAAGCTCATTGCTATGGGCTGAACGCTACCTGCTCAGCACCAAACAGCAGACAGAAACAGCTTAAGAGTCAGATATTGTTCTCAGGAATTGTCCAAAGACCAAAACAGAGGTAAAAGGAGAGTGAGTATTGAACTATTGAAATAGCACTTCCAATGAATGCTAATGTTGCAGAATGTGTAAATAGGCCACTGTTTGCTAACATAACATCTAAATCAATGTCAATGGTGTGTTTACAGCTTTGTCTTGTCATTGTTACATGGCAATTGGAATTGTTGAGAACACCATCTCACAAGAAGCATTTATGAGCTGTTGATTGTATCACATGGTCTTCCTCAGCAGATAGGGTTGCCCAGTTGTCATGGATGTCCACATTTCCATTTTTCTAAGCACCTGAAGGACTTAAAATTGTCTTAAAACTGGTAACTAATGTTGTCAAAAACGGAAAGTATCAGATTTAACAAGAAAGCCATGCAATAAAAACAGGGAAATCCATTAACATATAAATATACTATTAAATACATATACATATAGTTAATTCTGAATATCAATATGTTAATAAAAGGAGATAAGGAAGTGTATAATAAGTGTGTGTAAAATCATTGCACTAGAGCTCCATGCATATTAGCCTCTATGTACTTAGGCATTATTGCAGCCCTGGGAACTGTGTTTGTTCATAAATGCATACAGAATAATGCATACAGAATATGCCAGAGGAGTGGGATATAATAGGGAGGGAGTAGAAGATTTTAGTTTATGGGCATCGGTCAAAATGAGTGACAGCCCTGAGGAAGAAGCTGCTGGTGAATCTGGATCTGTGAGTAAGGATGTTTTTGTATTGACTGCCAGTAGGAACAAGATTAGCGTCACAAAGTCCTGTCTGTCAGCTGTGGACTAACCAGCTCATCAACACGTATTTTAAGTACTACCTTGGTAGCTGAATGGTTACAACAGTGAATGTCAAATGCCTTCTCTCTCTCCCAGTTTCCTGTTTACCTCTTCTCTGTCAGCTCTCCAATAAAGACGAAAAAGGCAAAAAAAAGAAAAGAAAACAAAAGTCCTTCAAGGCCCAATTTTTTTAATCATTTTCCCAGAATTGTGTTTCCTTTTTGAAAGTTGACTTCTTTATTCGTGTGTTTGTTTAAGAGAAAGTATGATGGCGCATGGCGGGCTATAAAGGCCAGGTAAATATGCCTGTGGGTGTATGTATGTGTGTGTGTGTGTGTGTGTGTGTGTAGTGTGTAGGGGAACAGTGTCTGGCCCGTATGGGGTCGGTGTCAACCCAGTGTCACATGCCTGCAGGGGGCAGGGGAAAGGTCAGACATGCAAGGAGCCCCACTGCTTCTGGCTGACTAAGCTCCACACACACACACCCACACACTAACCCTGCTGCTTGTATCATTATTGGGACCTTCTTATAATCACATTTCCCTTCCTATAACCTTGGTTTCAACCTTAAGCCCTGACCCCTCGCTAGTATGTTAATGTTCAACCAAATTACTATAATTGACCTTTCTCTATCTTGCATACACAGACAATCAATGTCGGGACACAGATTTCCATGCACAAAATAAATTCACACACTCCAGAGTTGGTCTATTGATCCCAAATCTAAAGCTTCACTGGTTTAGTAGGTTACTTATGACTAATACTGTCTATTAAACCCAGAAAATATGTAGCATTTATGTTATGCTCCATGATGGGGTCCATTTAAGTTTATTTAATTTGTAATTAATATTCTCCTGCTTAAGTGCTACTCTTACATCCCAGGGATGAGTACCACAGTAACAACAATGTGACCTGTATCAAGCAGATAGAATCAGGAGGTTTGATTTGTTCCTATGTTTTGTTCAGTTCACTAGAGTCCAATACTCACAGTTTCAGTAAAACACACATTCACTTTAGTCAGTTACTCTGTAATAAACACATTTGAATTATTTTATATTCAATAAACATATTTAGTAATTAAAGTACATTTTTCCCCACAGTATGCAACTAGTTAAAACACTAATATGTACATCTAGTGTAACTCACTCTCTCCTTTGACATTAATCTTCTGCAATAATTACAGGCCATTTAAATTAACAAAAAAATGCACAATATTTTAACAGCATGTTTTAGCAGAAAACAACCAAAATTCAATTTACTACCTTCAGTCAATAATTTTAAACATTGTCGAAAACATACATATCTGAAACATTCACAGTGTGCAGAAACTTTCAGAAACACTACCACTGTTAACTGAATTGTCAGGCCACATTCCAAAGTGGCTTCACCCTCAAGACAACTTGAGAACTGATTTACTTTCCTTCCGTCACTCGAAACCTTTAGCAAACACATACGTTAATAAAGCCTAATGACAGAAACAGACAACCCCTCACTGATGCTCAGAAGAAACTAACGTGAACGTTCCCTCCTCACTGCTACCCAAAAAAAAATATTCCTCACTCCATTAGTAAAATGACAATTAACTTGGATCTTGGTTTTATCACTGGTTGAATGAGCTTAGTTTTTTTCTCTCAAATTGTATGACTTAAATGTGGTTTCATTTTCCTAGGTGCGCCACATTACGTTAACTTCAGTGTAACGTAACTTACAAAAAATACAGGTTAAATGATGCTTACAAACACACTGGTAGAGTCTACATACATATTATTTAGTTTAAAGTCCCTGAAGACTTGATTTCAAAACTCTATAACATACATATTAATGGGAAAATAAACAAAGTTTCTTAGATGTTGTAGAAAAAAATCTTTAAAAAAAAAGCAGATTATCTGCTTTTATAGGACTGTGTGGCTGCGGTTTGATCAGATTTAATTGACAGTGCTAGCAAAAGAGGCAAATATCCAAACAACTGCCACAACCTTCTGATTGAAATATTGCTAAAGCCTTATTGGTGTAGAAGAAGTCCATGACATCACATTTTACTGAGTCCCACCCACTCCAAACTAGGTAAAACAGAGCAAACAGAAAAGTCTCATGTTTGATGACCAAAACTGTTCCATCACTCACCGTTAGAAGCCGATTGACAAAAAATGTTTATCTGGCCTTTTTATTTTGTGTCTTGGCTTGAACACGCGCTGCTATATTTCTTTACTGCACTTCCTTGATCAAGTTAAAGTTGGAGTTTCTGTAGTATCCTCTCTTGTTTGTCAGTTGTTTAGCCAGGTTAGAGAAACTATCACTTAATAAGAGCAGCAAAGGTCAAAGCTTTTGTGAACTGCTCATCAGTTGAATCCCTATTATATATACGCTTATTGAAATGTTAAGTATTAAAATATCTTTCAAGGACCTTCCAGTGTCGAGTAGTGAGAAAATACCAGTCACCAGTCTTACCTTTGTGCCCAATATTGATTTGATTTTCTATAGTGCAGATTTTTCAGCACACAAAGGCTACGAATAATGTTTCAGCACATGGTTTTATCATGTAATTACACCAGGATGTATTATGTAATTGTGACCTCTATCTTTCGATCTACAAAATAATATGGAAGTAGTCAGGCTTGCACTGGGATCAGAACTCTGACACTGTCTGGATGCAGTCTAGCCAGTATGTCTATGAGAAGAGTGAGTTAATGCAAGGCAAATATGCAATGCAGAAATGCAATTATGGAATCTAACAGCTAATCTTCAGATCTCGGAAGAGATGGTGAGAAGTACTGCAGTCTGGCCGTATTCAGGCCACTTAGAGTTACAGAAAACAGGGTTTAAAGCTGAGTACACCATTGTGACAATGACCTTAAAACATAACATGTCCCATCACTACAAACTCTCTGCACTAAATTGAATTGACCCCCATAAACTCAAGATCAGGATCAATCAAAATAACTGTTGCCATTTAAAAAGTTAGCAAGAAACTGAGTATGAGTCTATCTGTTAATGAACATTCTAGCGTTAGCTGTGCATGTCCTTTTCCATCCCTGTAGGTTGTATCTCAATAGCAGTCAACTTTACTTATTGAAAGCTAAAGCGTATGGACAGTAAATGATAGCATGACAGAACCTATCATACTTCTGAATGAAGGTGATTGAGATGTTGATGTGATGTGTTTAGAACAGACATTCAGGGCTGAGCATCAGCTTGTTCTGTGAAACAACAACGGTGACAAACGTATCGCTCAGCAGCCAAAGAGGAGACTCAAAGCTGTCAACAGGATCAATGTAGCTCATATCAGTATCTTTAGATGTAATTAACAGACTTACCAGTTGTCACCACTAAATACAATTCTACTTTTGAATGTAATGATGACAACAATGATATAGTTTTCACAGTAAAAAACTGGACAAAACACAAGTTAAGATTGTTTCTGACAATACTATTACAAACTATTCTAATTTAAGCATTCCCAAAGGCTTTTGTAGAAGAGGAAAGCGCACAGAATCAAACTACAAGTTAGAAGCTCAGTTCATGTTGTGTTTTTGTGAAGATTATCCTGCTGAATAAAATGTGTGAGTATCATATATTTATGTTTGCCACAGAGCTCATTTCGTGCAATAATCCAGAATGCAATGGAATTGGCTGTTGGCTTTGTGTGAAGGGAATCTAAGTTGCGCTTGTGCTACTTCCAGGTTGGCCAGTAAAACTCATCCCTGAAGCACTCTATTGTCCCATGTTCTTGTGCAAGCAATAAATAATGAAGACAAATTAGGTAAAGCTGTAGATTTATATTTATATCTCCCTTGGGAAAAACACATATTGTAATGTTGAAAATATCCGACATGTATAGAAAATCTTTCTGAGAAGGACTGGCAGCGACTGAGGACTTTTCTTTACATATCACAAACTCTATGATTCCACGATCTGTTGACTTTCAACACCAGACTGCAACAGACCTGGTCCAATCAGTCTTCACACCCAGCTATGTCCAGTCATATTCAGGCAGGTCACACTTAGCTCTCTTACTCTGCTGATTACACTCTTGCCATCATTGTTTTCTGCCACAGCTCCCTTCATCACTCCAACTTCTTTCTCATGTGGTAATTAATATTATTGATTTAACTCAGATTTATGTGTTTATTAAGGGGGATTAGCTCTCTCAGCAGAATTAACTTTGCTGCTTAGATTCTGTGAGAGCTCCCTCAAAGAGTAGAGCTATGTCCACCAAACACAGCTGTCTAACCATGAGCTATACATCAGTCAGTTCTTTGACACAAGTGTCTCTGAACTGGGTGTACAGATGTTCACTTTTCACAGTATTGTTAATGTCCCCCTTGAATGAAGCAGTGACCCCCTCGAAAGGTTCTACTGGGCCCATATGACCCTATAGACAGTTCTGGCACAAACTATGAGAAAATAATACAGTTCTTCAATACGACAGTATTTACAGAAGCGTAAATGCCACCAAACGTATTATTACAAAATAATAGATCAAAGGCTCTATTTGTCTAAAAAGTGCTTAAAGCCCTACACCAAACTCAGCCTGTGTTGTCAAATTATTGACTAACTGTGTGTACATAACAGAACCTCTACTATTCCCTGATGCAACCTATAGTAATTTCCCCTCTTCCCTTTCCAACTTTTCCAATGCAATTACAGAGCAACATGAGATCAGTTCAGCTGGAGAATGGAGTTTATGTTTCCAGTGTCTCGGGCCCCTCAGTATCTGAAGATACACGTTCCAATATGTTCCTTTCTGCCTGGAGATAATTCAATCATCCTCACTTCCAGTTACTCTCAGGGCAAAGGAGCGGACGCCGTTAGGTCCCCTCTGACTCCAGTAACTTGATAGAAATGTGATTGTGGTTTCTTGCTGTGGCACAAACTGTGAACGGTGAATACACCGGGATGGGTTCACTGGTCACCTGCACCCTTTGGTGCAGTGTTTGCCGTTGTCTTTATCAAAGGAATCACCAATGAGTTATGACCTTTTCCACCACCGCTCCCCGTCTCATAAAATGTATCCCTTTATGTCTCTGTTTGTCTCTCTGTGCCTCTAGTTGCAAATCAGCTATGATCAATTTGTCAACTCTGAAACACAGAGTGCACAACCAAGAGCTGTTTTGCTAATGCTCAACATTAAATAGGGGGAGGAGGTGAGCTGTAGGCTAAAAGGCAGAGGAAATTATATACATTTAAACCAAGGTTTGGCATATGTTTTCACCAGCAGCTGCTCCCTGTGACAGGCTGCATTTAAGGCCGGGGATCTGGCCAAACAATAGAAAAATATACCCTTTCTTTTCCTGTGAACTGAGATGAGTGGTCAGGGAGGCATAGAGAGAGCGCGGCACCACAGAACCCGAAGTGGTGGATTCCTTTCCTCTTTGCAAGGAAGCCGTGACCTATTGTCCATTTCTGAGACGTGCTTTGACAGCTTTTGGTCTTGGAAGCAAACCAGAGGTCTCCCACTTTGTTTGCTAAGGGGTCAGAGCTGCAGACATACAGTGTTAAAATGAAAAACTAAACGAGGGTGTTTTAGTGCAAAGTGTTTTTCCACCAAGCCCTCCAGGCCATTGTTCAAACTGTCAAAACGTTGAGCCTCTCATCCACATTTCTCCTCCTACTCTTTTGCTCTCTCTCTCTCCTTTTGCCCATCCTTCCTCACTTTGTTTTGTCTGTTTGTTTGGCTAATAAATGACTACGCCCATACATGCTCAGAGTTTTGACAGACAGCAGGATGTGGGCTCTGTGGAGGAGAGTGTTGATGGATTAAGAGCCTGAGCAGTGCTTGCTTCAAGGAGAGAACATAAAAAGATGAACAAGATAACATTAAAGTCTCCAGCCATGCTAGCAGCTCTTTCAGGCTGCTTTGCTCAATGTAAAGAAATGTTCCTGATCCTGTCATGATGAAGTTTATTTAAAAATGCAATGGTGGTGGTTGTCATGCTAACATGCACAGAATGTTAATATAGCTGATATAGCAGGTAATGTTTACCATGTTCCTGTTAGCATGCTAACATTTAGAGTTGATCTCAGAACACTGCTGAGTGTGATGGGGAGGTCATTAGTTGTTTTATATAATACTGTTAGAGGTTCTGCAATCGCAAAAGTCAAATCCTTTGAATTCCTAGGATGTATCACATGTGGCCCTGGTGATTTATCGCTGTTAATATTCAATAGAAGAATAGTTTTGTCTATATTGTATGTACAGGTATTATAAAACATTCTATTTGCTGAACTTCCAATCTTGTCAATTCAGTGCCCTTCAGGTTTGTTCACAAACACACTGCTGAATGATTTTGAAATTTTTTCTGGCTTTTCAATATCTCTCAACGTCTGTTTTTTGGAAGTCTACTACGGATGTATTATTATATAGTATTATGTAATTATTTATATAATTCCAGATTACTCTGGTTTCTGTTTAGATTGTCTTGCTAAGTTTTCTTCGTATATCTTTAATATTGTGCTCTCATCCTCTAAAACTTTCCACTACTGCTGTTGTACAACACTTCTCCATACTTTCTAATACATATTCCTCAGCATTTCAATTGCAAAGTGACTTACTGTTTTTCAGTATGCATGTGCATTTATATTTTATTACTGTAACCTATTTTTCACAGTGTATTTCATTGTTTCATTTCTTTCTTTCATTATCCACTGACCCACATTCACACAGAACTTGGACTGTGATGTTATGAAGAATAAAAGGAACCTGCATTACTTTTTCTTCCTCACTATTTCTTTAACTAAGGATGAGATACTGTACGTGTAGATCTAAGACTGGATTCCAAATAAAGAGTCATGTCTCGGGATCTATACCACTTCAGTGCACCAAGTAACACAATCTAAAGAACATTTATTTTTGATCACAGTTGGTGTAAGGTACATTGCATATTCCCTTTGCATAACACTGACTGGATTCCCCTCTGCTTGCAGAATGTCTTGGAAGACAGATGCAGCTCTGAACACAATGGAGTGACGCCTCTCAGAGCCATAACCTGTGCTGACCTCTGTTTGCATTTCTCAACAGTCTTTGTACTGCAGCTCCTTATTTCTATTAATTCGTGTCCCTTCTGTTTAAGCAGTACAGCATCTGGGGAACAGTGTGGCCTCCTTGCAGCAAAGCCTGTCACATTTTAATGAGACTCATCTTATATTTTCCTCAGTTTCACTTCAACACGAGGTGGTCTCAAACACATCCATCATGTTGTCCGAATCTGCAGGCTATAAAGAGATGGTGGGTCACCAACACATGAACACAGACACACACACACACACACACACACACACACAAACACAAACATACAACCTCCCTCATCTTCTTTTCATTACAAGTCAGAGGAAAACAAATTCTGGTATGCTACGATGGCCCACAATCTGTTGAGCTGAACAGAATAAACCAGTCAATAGCGTCTGTTTCATCTCTCTAATGCCTTATTTTCATTTCAGCATGGCTGCTGGAGTTTTCTTCTTGGATGACAAGTAGCAGCTGTGAAAACCTCTGGCTGAAATCCCTGGTAGTCTGTATGGGGCTATAGCTCCTCTCAGTGGAGGGGTAGGTTTGTTTTCCGGGGGGGCTTATGGAGCAGAATCCTGCACTATCAGGACCCACCCTATACCTGCAAAGCTCAGTATCAGAACAGGCCCATTATCCACACTAATCTATATTACCTGACCCAACCTGTAAATGAAAGACCAACAACCTGAACTGTGTTCAAAACTGGTTGCTGTCATGGGCAAAAGCTAAATAAATTACTGCTAAAAATGAAGATTGCAAAGGCAAATGTGCTCTCTATGTTTGGACACTTGGACCATTCCACATTAGCTTGTAATTTATGTGCAAATCAGTCCTTTGATAATTATTCAAATATTCTGACACACCAGTGGGATTTAATGATAATTAAACCTCTATGCACATCTTCTAGCCCATTCTTAAGCCAAATCCAGACAAATACCCTAAATTGAGATATCAGAATTTGTATAGGGGGAGAAACTGACAAACATTACTCAAACATAAGAGAGGACATCCATTATCCTGGGAGGGATATGCCTTCCACAAATGGGGATCAATAGTCCTTTTTTTTCACGGCAGAATTAGTGTTGTGCTTTTCCAACTATGACAAGTCACAATGTCTAACATTAACGAGGGCTGCATTCTATTCAAGTGTCCCAGTAGGCTGTGCGTGTCCTATTGTGTCAAAATGTCTTCCATGAAGGGCAGTTCATTCAGAATGTTCTTTCTCATCCAAGTTATAACGGCTTACATACATCTGAATGAGGAAAGTTTTTGATTAATATTTATTTATTAGTAAGGCACTATTGACCTTATGTCAGTGACATCTTTTAAATCACTTATCCAATTATGTTCCTTCTTACAAAAGTTTTTCAATAATGCTAGCACTTTCATTTTCAATATTTTATTATTATTATTTTAATTTATTGTTCATTTTACTTTACTCATTGCAGCACTGAAATGTTTCACTCTTTGTTCAACCAAGTGAGGTTCTTTTAAAGTGCTATTAGTATTATTATTATTATGCAGCCCGCCGAGTTGTTGGTGTTTGTTCCATTTCCTGGTTTTGTCTCTTAACTTGTGGTCGGTATTGCTGTATAGTAAATACAAGTCATCAGTTTACACAGCCTGCTATTCCTTTTTTTCAAGTTGGGAACGGACTGCAAAGTTACATACAGCAATAACTATCTTACAGCTAGCTCAACCAGCTATGCATTGATCTATTAACAAGAATTAAAACCCAACGATCTAATATTTAATATATGTGGGGGAACTGGACAGTGTGTAATAGTGTCTCCACTGTGTCTGTGTTTTGGATGAAGAAATATTGTATGAACACACGTTTTGAACAGCCACCTAGACAACTCACAAGTTAGAGGCCCAAAAAATGAAATATATATGTACATTTAAGGAGAATGTTGTTATTGTGGTTGTGGTGGTGTTGATGGGGCGGCGGTGGGCGGGGGCAGTGTCTTCGAGGCTAGGTTAGCCAGGCTGAGTGTGGAATGATGATGTGCATCATACGACAAATATATACAGCCCAAGGTAATGGAGAGGGCAGACAGAGCAAGAAAAGAATAAAAGAAAGTATGGAGAGAACAATTGATGGGTGGAGGGGGGGGGGCTGCAATAAAAAAGTAAGTGGGGTAAAAGTGGTCCTCTAAGGAGACTGAGAGATACAAACTGAAGCAGAATGAAGAAGAGAGACAGGCCAAAGTTCAACCAAGAGGACCTTGGAGAGATCATCATAAAGCACAAGTGGGCTCAACAGAGAGAGAGAGGCGATGAGAGAAAGAAAGAGAGAGAGAGAGAGAGAGAGACACCAAAAGAACGTTGTGCGCTGACACTAAAGAGGATAGGGACTCGCTCGCTGGAGAGTCTTGTAACTTCACGACAGGCACGGTCCACTGAGCAGAGCGGCCATGTTTTCCCTCTACAGCTCCATTACTGGAGTCCCAAAAAACAACCAGAATCCTGACTATTTACAGGTTGTTTGTCTGTCTCAACCCTAGAGAAAGTTAACAACTGTCACAAATATTGCACCTGTCAAGTTTAACGTGAGCTTAGTGGTTAATTACAAGGATACATGGAGCAAAGCAGGGTGAAAAACAACTTGCTAAAGTTGCCTGTGTGTCTACAGAAAGCTTGTGTATTGTTCATATGTGGCTCCTGAAAGCTTGCCAGTCTTAGGTCTGTCTCTGTGGTAATGTTTCAACACAGCAGGTTTGGCACTGTATAGATACGGTTGCCAGGCTCGCTGTGTGAAGCTCCAAATTGAGTCCCTGCTACAGCTGCTTTATCTGCAGGAACGCACTGAGGGAGGATGAGAGTTTTTCTGTCTAAAATCAATGGGAACTGACCTGTCTCTGCTTGCTCTATCGCAATGCATGCAAGACGCCAGCCAAGGAGTTAACAGATCTACTTGTGGTTTAGCCTGTGAGAGGAAGACTGGTGAGTGCTGTGGATTGCCTTTAGAGGCATCATGGCCCGTTGATGTGTTATGTAAGAGGACAGAACATTTTATTTGTGAAAGGAAATAAAATTTAAGCATGATTCAGAGAAGGAAATTCAGATAGAAAGATAATGTTCTACTAAGTTATTGTGTAACTTCTTATGATGCAATCGAGCAATTCAAAATTTGTACAGGAAGCTGATAAGCTGACATCATTGCCGTGTTCTTAAGAAATTAAATATTAGAGAGTTCTGATCATTTTCTCTAATTTGCTAATCTTAAACTCATTTATAAATGTCTACATAACCAGGCTTTCCAGGTGCTCAGTGACCTTGTGGTTCCACTCAGAACTTCAGGCTCCGTAACACGTGGAAGATTCAACGAGATTGTAAAGTGCCCTCAGTTTTTTCTGTTCAGGGCGCATGGGATTCCTTATCTACAGAACTCAAACTGGATCCTGAATGGTATAATTTTAAACTCAAAGGATCAGTTACGTAGTCATGAATGATCTGGTGCTTCTTGCTTTTTGGTGTGTTATTGTATTAGATAATGTCCTGTAGTTTCTTGTTAAGTTCTGTGTTATTGTACGTACATATTGTTGGGTCTGTGTTTTGTACGGCCTCTTGTTGCTGAGTTTTATGTATTGTAAAGGCCTATATAAGGACAGGCACTGCAGATTAATTTAGGCTATAAATGCTGTGGTGTGGCACTGGTTTATGCTACATACTTGTCCAAACATTAAATTCAATTTAATTAAATACCAGGCCTGTCGGCCATGTTGCAAAAGCAGCACATTAGCAGAGCAGCAGCTTCAGTCCTCTATCTGTGTCTGGTGAGATGCGTTCGATTCCCGCTGGTGGCCTTTCTGTGTGGAGTTTGCATGTTCTCTCCACGGTCACTAGGGGTTTCCTCCATAAAAAAAAGAATAAAAAGAAAGAATAAAGAATAAAAACATGCAAGAACAACGGATTGCTGCCCTTTCCCTGACAGGGCATGAGCACTTGGACTTGGTCTCCGGTCACAGTATGAAAGGACTGACCACTGCTCCAGCTGTCCCCTCGGAGGAAGGGATATCTGGATGGGTTAGAAGCAGAGGACAAATTCACCGTGGGACGCTATGTGCATGTGGTGTGTGTTTGCATTGTGTCATGTGTGCCATTCATCTCTGATCTGTCTCTACACAGGATGCATTCAGGCACAGTATTGAGTGTAGTTTACCCACGTTTAGGTATTTGCTCAGAGCCAAACAATCACAGTATGTTAAGGGGTAAAGGGTAAAAAAACAGTCAGGGTGGCGTTTACTGTTGCTGCTTTCATTGTCAACCAGTAAGAAAAAAAAGTTTAGTTACATATGTAACTTCAGTTCTATGAATTCTTTGTGGATTTAAAATGGGATGTTAAGTTGCTCAATAACAAGCATCCTAAAGTGAAAAGTTGGTCAAGCACGAGGTTCTTCATTCATCTTGAAAAAAGCAGTTGACAAAATATTTCACCATGAGGCAGTTTAGTAGTTGTTCTGGGACTTTCAATCAAATCACATGGTCTTCATCAACTTAACCCTAGTAGATTTGTGTTGGGCAAAAATTTCATGGAGAATTTGAGAAGCTCCTTTAAATATTTGCTTGACAGTAATAAGCGCAGCAGTCCAATTCTACTCTGTCCAGCAAGACTCAGTACATTTGAAAACATGAGATTTCTGTTTAGCAGGCTTTGATGGTGTGATATCTTTAGGAAGTTCAGAGAAATGGAATTTCTGCATGGTGTCAAAGGGCTTATGTGCTTGTCCACTCTCTAATCTCAATTTGCAGAGTGACAACTGATGAGATTTGTTTTTTACTCACTCAGTAGATTTATCATGGGAATATTTTGTAGGAATCTGTCCAGCAAATAAAAAATAAGAAATCTGGCTGTATCACCTTTACCACTCATTCAATATACTTTATGATTAAGTGTTGGAAAAGGAGCACTCAGTGGCAAAGATTCATCAGGGGGCACATATTTTCATGTCTATGGTCACATCACTTCTCAGGTAGGTTCAGCAATGGAACAGCACAGCTCTGAAGGATGAAAGATGAAATGGGATTTGCAGCAGGGGGATTCTTAAAGAAGATTCAAAATAGAGAGAGAGTTCTGAAGACAATGGGGGATTTTACAGTATTCACTATCTTTAGACAGTGTTGTGTGCGCATTGCATATTCCTTTCTGAAAGCAATAAATCATATACACACACACAGGCTCAATAGTCTTTCCCATCACATCTTTAAAAGCAGTAGATCCATTTTCTTTTATCTTACAAAGTTGTGTTGCAGAAAACAATCAGAATACACACATCATTTAAGTGCCTACATTTAAACCAAAGAATTTAAGTACATAGATGTGTGGTGACTTTTACTCATCTCCACACAAAAGAACATTTTCTTCTGTAGCTAATTTCCAATTTTCTCGTGTAGCATTCCAACTGAGGCACATGTTTGTTGTCATGTTGCTGCTTCAAAGAGATGTATTTGCTCAGGAGTTGACAACAAAGCCTTCATCATGTAGCTAGATAAAATCTCAGCACTAGGAAATGTATCACACAGAGAAAGAAAAGTTGTCATAGTTTATATTTAGCCGAGTGCAGCCTGGTCATAGACAGTGTGGTTTTTAATTTGCATTACTGTAGTAATTGATGTAAGAATGAATCACAGAACTCATTACTGGAAAAGTAATTCATTGTTGAACACATTGTTGATGTGTAAAGCATATTGTCTAACTGGAATAGCAGGATTTTTTAACAAATACATCTGTGTGTATGAAAGTAACTAATAAAAATGTGCCATACCAGTTCACTGGACCACATTGCTTGATTTAGAAAAACATATTAGAAGTTGTGTATGCAATGACAGGAGTTTCAGATGAAAATAAAGTGTTTGTGTCTTTAACTAAAACTAAAAGTCTACAAAGCTTTCTTTGCCATTTCACGTACACTTTTGGGATGGCCCCTAACTTCACCTCCCTTTGTTTTCTTTGACTACTGTCAAGTTGCGTAAAGCTCCAGGATCAGATCATAAGGTAAAAACAACACGTGTGATATCAGTAAAGCTCTGCCCTGCCTTGCCTAACAAATCTGGCCATTGATGTTTTTATTTAGAATTTAATGAGGATTAAACTCAATAAACCTTTTTTTATTATCTTATATTTGTTTTAATTTTGGTTATTCTGATCCATGGAAAGTCATTCTGCATAATCTAGCAGCTCCAATTTGCGCTGTAATCATGGATGTACAGATAATCTCCTGGTTTAATTTAAAACTGAAGAAACTGTCTAAATGTGATGATTATAAGCAAGATCTGAAGTTGTACGAAGCACCGTTTTTCTAAGATTTCTAAACAGATTCATGGTACTCTAACCTAAAGTGAGTTATAAAAAGAAAAGAGGTGTGAGTTTTACGAAATTGTGTTATTGACAGATCAAATTAAAAAGTTAGCCAAGGATACAAAACTACAGACATAAATATAACTAATAATATTTGTTCACATTTGAATAATGCATCCACATGGGGTTACATAGTGTGTATGTGTATGTATGGTGCTTATTTACTTTGTTACATTCTGTTGCTCTGTTTTCCAGGACATGTATTCCCAGCCAAGTATTTTCAGAAACTGTGCATCAATGATGAAACCTACTGCATTTCAAAATGAAAATAATACCTGTAAGCTCCATTCAGAGCTCTTCTCAGTCACTCTGCCCTCATCTTAACCTGAAAGTTTAAAACCTTTGAGGATATGTTGACCACATAGTCTGCGGCCAGGAGCTTCTGGTCAAAAAGAGCCTCTGACATGATAGTTTGCTCCTTCAGTAGACAAAACACAATGTTAGCACAGAAAGACCAACAGCAGAAAAGATACTCAACCGAATGCATTTCTTTTAGTTGTGGTTTGAAGGAGAGCCCGCTGTAATAAACATAAAGAGATACACTGTCAAGGGAAAGTTTCTGTCTATCTCAGCCATGACTGGCTGAAGCTTGGAATGAATGTTACAAAAGCATCATGACCAGCCAGAGGTAATACTGGGACCTTTGCTCTTGGAGTTGACGATGAATACATTGAAAGAAATGTTGCAGAAATGTTGGAAATTATTCAGATTGCGGGAACATGAAAAAGCCAACAATGAGGTTAATTTAACTGGATATGTTCAGATGCAGCATTTGGTAAGAAGGGAGCATGAATGATGTCTTCCGTGATAGCTAATTATGTTCAAATCAAAAATGTGTAAAAATGTGTCTCCAAAAACCTGAACACTAAACTTGTGTGTGGCTATTTGATGTGTTATTCCATTGCAAAATACATACGCATGCATATTAAGCCCCAACCAAGTATTCTACTTCCTGGGTGATTCTGGGGGCACAATTATGCCTATGTGGCTACAGCAGTAAAAAGTCGCCCATCATTGTCTTAGAGAGCCAATTACTACATTAGCAGGTTGCATGTCACCAGATTAATGCAATTATTGATTCACTGTGATAGGGTTCTTTTCAATTAAATGTGGCTTTCCTCATTTTCTGGTCTAAACAAACATTTTTACATGCTCAACAAGAAGCCAAAAGTCAGTGTTGATTATTTGATAATCAAGCTAATACTCATTATACTGGCAGGGCTCGAGGAATGGCAATGTTGGTTGGTCCACCACTTTGGTCCAGAGTGAAATACCTCAAAAAATACTGCATGGATTACCATGAATAATCATGGTCCCTGAGACATCAGCAGATTGGCTTTATTTTGTGTAGAGTGAATTATCTGGACCACGATTGGTTGTATTGTCAGTAAATTCATCTTCCCAATATGGTGAACCCTAATAACATTGATGATATCCTGACATTTCATCTAGTGCCAACATAAGGGTTACATTTTAATGTTTCAGATTCTTTGTTTTTTGGACAAATCAGGAAATTAAAGTTATCACAGTTTATCCTCTGGGGATCATGAATGTGAGTACCGCATGACCGCATCAATCCATCCAATAGTTGTCAAGAAGATTGACGAAACGTCAATAAAGAGTTAAAAAGTAAACCTGCTGGTAATACTACGTGTAAAGTCAGGGGATCACCAGTCATTAAAATTCATTGTATGATGTATTCTCCAGGTACCTTTATCTGTAAATGTAATTTCAAACCATCTCAAAGGTGTTGAGATATTTCACTGTCAAGATAACTGTCTGAAAAGTCACTTAAGTAGTATGATTCATCCTCTGGGGACCATAGATGTTATAATTATCCATCTAATAGTTGTTTAGATATTTCAGTCTGGACCAGAGTGGTGGACCAACTACCATGCCGCTGTAATGAATCATAAATGAGCAGAGACCCAAGAGCAGGAACCACACAATCAAACAGAAGATTAGTAAAACGCAGGTCTTTACTAGGCAGTCCAAAGTCATACACAGGAGGGACAATCAGTGAGGCAGAGGTACAGACAACAGGCAAAGGTAAAACAAAATGACAGTCAAAAGTTCTAAACCGTACATGAATAGGCAACCAGGAACCGAAGGGCAAAAGCAGAGGCAAAGTCCACTACAAACAGACATAAGTCCAAAAAACCACAGGGAAACGTCAAAATACAAAAGTGCTGGAGTGCTTGATAAAAATGACACAAGACATTCTGGCAAATGAAAGAGAAACTAGACCACTAAATATCACCAGGTAAGCAGGGCACCAGGTGGCTGTAATCATGATTAGTGCAAAAAACAAGAACAAAGGCAGGAAGTAAATAAACAGCAACACATACATACAAACATTACCAAAATAAAACAGGAAGTGCCCCGAATACCTTTAACTTGTGACAGCACTAGCATGGCTAAATATGCCAGCCATAAATGGTATCAAAAATGGGGTTTGCTGTAATAAAAATGTTAGCATTCAGCTCATAATACAAGCACAGCCTCACAGAGCAGCCAGAGTGGCTATATATACTATAAATAATTTTGAGCCATTACAGATTCCACAAAACATTTTTCCCACGGAGGTTGGCACCAATCGCTTCAGACTTTTTTGGGATATTTGTTTGAATATTTGGAATTCTAAAATGCCATGGCATAGATGTCCTTTTTCTACCCAAAACAGGAGGCAGTGTGTACGCTAAAATATTACTGTCATATAGCATAGTTTTAGAGAGATGATGGAGAAATAGAACAGGCACATAATGTCAAATGTCTTGGGGTCGATATTTGAAGAGTGGGGAGCTGCATTTGTGGTCCAAAATTAAATTTCCTAGAAACATCTAGGCCATTTGTCATATATTTGTTTATACATGTTTCCCTTTGGCCAGAACAGGCTTTACTGAGATTAACTGGACTTTATTTGCCATTTGACAAGGGAAAGTAATAT
>JAVQJD010004593.1:0-19567 GCA_036023655.1 Nannoperca australis
CCCCCCCCCCCACCCATGTAAAAGGACATCATTGTACAACGATGAATTCACAGTCCAATAGTCATCCATTAGCCTACTTGTCTGATTCTTTATTTTTCCACTAACATTTTGGATTGTCTTGAAATGACCTGAAATGTACGTAAAATTAAATGTAGGTTTGCCTTCCCAATGCAAGCCAGAATAGATCTCTCTCTACCTGTAGGTCCACCTCATTATACAAGTGACAATTTAAGTTATTAATCCAAAGGTTCGTTTGTCAGACATTTACCAAGTCTGAAAAAAATTCACATCATTGTCTTTCTGTCTTAGTAAGGCTCTAGTAGAAAGTCAAGATGCTGGCCCACTGAGCCCTCCTCCTCCTTCTTGAGCAGATACTCCATATCAGTGTGCAATACATACTAAAGTGAAAGTAGGGAAAACCATGATATAAATGTATGCTATTGTTAAAAACTTGTTAATGGCTAAAATCTTAAATGAAGACTTATTACCTTTTTAAAATGTGTTGAAGTTCATTTTATTTTATTTAGATTTTGTAGATTTTAATAGCACTGTTGTTGAACAGGAACACTAAAGGAAGAAAAAGGGCATCACGATCAATGCCATGCTGTCATGTTTCTTGTTCCACTGTTTGATGTCTTTACCACAATTATTACTTCCCTTTGTGGGACATAAAAGTTTGAATGCAAGACATTGTCATTGTTGAATACCATACACATGTAAATTAAATGTATGTTCCCTCTTAGGCCATGCTTTAGTTTTGGCCTTGTGAGCCACCCAGTGCAGTATGTTAACTGGGTGTTAAATGAAACTAACCGCTGAATTAAACAAGTTATCCTTCAAAATGCATTGCAGGTACATATGTATGCATTCTCTAGTCACTGTCCTTTCGGGTAATTTTATTCTGCATTCAGGTGCACACATTAATTATTATTACTTCTACCTTATATATTAAACAGTCCAAATATGCTTTTATTTCCATGTTTGCTTTGATCTGACTGTTCATTGATATTTTCCCTAGTTCATATTTGGACTTGGTCATTTATGACCTAACGATGTAGAATGATTAGTGCGAGTGTGATGATGGTTTGAAGTGAAAGTAGAGGATGTTTGGCGTTTTCTTCAGTGTTCTTAGCACCAAGGATCACCCCAATTGTGCTTCATATCACATTATACAAAGTCTGGTTAATCATTTATGATGCATTTGGCCTCTTGACACTTGCAATTGGGGAAGAAGTGTTTCACCAATAGCACCCCTGCTGGTAGGATTTGGGAAAGTCCCCTTTCATTTCCAACTGACAGATGAAAAATAATTACCTTTTATGAGTATGATCGTTGCTAGAATGGCGGGTTTTGACGAGGTCTGAAACAAGAATGAATCAACTAATCCTACAGTTAGTGAACCGTAAATTGGTGTTATTTTGATTGTAATACAATCAGCAACATTCAGTTACGGCTTGCTTAATGTTCTTAACGATGAAACTTCAGGCACAGACAGGTGAAGGCTGGTAGACTAAAGTTTCAGTTTAGAAAATGTATTCTTTCATGCCCCTTTTTTAAATATGAATGTCATGTTATTCGGTGCTATGGCCAGTGTAGTAATGCAGCTAACGTTAGTTCACCGTACACAGAGGAGGAAAAAACAAGGAAGTAGCGGTGTCGGACTACGGCGGCAAGGATGGCGCTTCGGACAGTTGGCAGTCGTTTGTCGCACTTTCAGAGGAGCTATTTCAAGGTAAAATCAGTCATTATCTGTTAAACACAGCTGACCGCTAAAGTTAACGCTATCTGTTACGGTCACTACCACTTTATAAGGACTGAAATTCCTCAAACGTGACGGGAGTTTAAAGGTAGAATTGGAAGAAGTCGTAACTACGACAGCCAAACTACAGACTCATGGTATCATTGACGCTACTCCATTTACATCCGCGGTATGACGTTATTCGCCATGGACGGCTATATATTGTATTAGCTAAGTCGTTGCTATGCTACACGAAGGTTTTGCTAATCGTCCTAAGCAGAAGTCGACCTTTCAGGTCTACGGCGTCGGCACTTACAGGACGCACTACATTTGCGACCACACGTCGGCGCTGTTGATGCTGAATTGAATTGCCATGCCTCCTGTTCCTGTCGACGTTTACGTGTTTTTATTTCTAAAATGTATTTGTCTTATCTCTTGAAGATTGGCTCCATCCAAACACTTGGGATTGCGAGATTCAAAAGAACCTGTCCAGTTGAAGTGAGCCATCTTGATCATTTGGTTCTGACAGTGAAAAGTGTTCCAGACACAGTGGACTTTTACACCTCAACCCTTGGCATGGAGGTCATTACTTTCAAGGTATTCAAGGTGCTTTGTACATGTATTATTATTATTATTATTATTATTATTATTATTATTGGAAGTAGTAGTAAGATTGAGTATTGCTAATTGCTATCATTATACATGCATTATTTACACAGGTATCTGGACGCGTGAACTGTTTGTATTTGGAGAGAACATCCGCTAGATGGCGGGCTTTGATCATATGTCAGCTGATAGCCTGCATCTCTACTCAGTCAGTTATGAAGGATCTTGAGCTTTCAGACACTTCTCAACACCTGCTGTCTCTGCGTTTTCAAGGGTAACCGTAAGGCCCTGTGTTTTGGGCAGCAGAAGTTTAACCTTCACCAGCTGGGCCGGGAGTTTGAGCCCAAAGCCAAGCATCCAACCTCGGGCTCTGCAGACCTGTGCCTCATCACCAAAACCCCTCTGGCCACAGTAGCTGCACATCTTAAGGTTTTTAACCAATTTCCTATAAACGTGATTACTAATGTCAATCTTAATCTTGTAAAGTGCCTACTCTTTTAAAACCTCTTTTACTTCTAGTTGTATGTAACATTTTGTTAAGTTTTTTGGACCGAAATGCTCAGTGTTTTCTGTCCTCTGCAGGTCTGTGGTGTTGAGATCGAGGAGGGTCCAGTGGAGAGGAGTGGAGCGGTGGGGACCATCACCTCTCTTTACTTCCGAGATCCAGACCACAATCTCATCGAAGTGTCAAGCTATAACCAGTCAACATCAGAGGGATCTTCTTGAGACTTCTTTGCACCCAATCACTGCACTAGCCTAAACTATTGTCTGTTCAACCCAGTTTGCACAATATGAGCTTGAGACCAAAATGACAACACGTACTATTTTCAGACCGGGGTGGATAACAACAGTTGGCTGTGCCTGTTCCTGTGCAGGTCTGCTGACCAATGGTTGCTTTTTAAATTATGCCTAGAAAATGCTTTTTTTAGCACTCAGATTTAACTACCTGAATAAGGATCTATAAGACTAAATGGGTACTTATGAAGATTTTTTTATTTGACTTTGTGAAAGAGAAACTGAAAACGTATAATGTAAGAGTCATTGTTTTTCAGCTAAAAATAAAAGATTCTTCAATGTACTACAGGCTTTATTATGTCAGCTTTTTCCTACAATGTAACTCTTTTGATTATATTAGCCTTTGCCATTTTGCCTTCATTTTGTTGTTGTTAATGTGGCTGCTTAAACCATTCATTGTTGCAAGTATTTCAGTTTTATTGCAGTTTTTAAAAATATCAAATAAGTCCATTTGAATAGAAGAAATACACATTGCAGTTGCTCATCAGGTTAACAGTGAAAAATAATAGCCAGAAACAAAAGTTAATTGTTGAGATAAACATCATTTTCTAATTAAATTTTTACAGACACCTAATTTGTCCTTGGTTATGTTGTGGTAGAGACATTAAGGTGAATGTTTTATACTACATACTGTACAGCACACTGCTAGAGGGTCTGATTAGATTTTATATGTACAAGAGACTGCATTTTTCACTCATTGACTTCACACATACGGTCTTTATGTATATACTAAATATATATATGTGTGTTTGTGTTTGTGGGGGAGTTTGCAGTTAAGCTTTTGCACTTCAGTTATAGGTCACTGTATGAGCTGAACAGGATGATTGAACATGTCTTTATGTAAACATACAATATGCAAACCTGGCCAGTGCGTTCTTTATTTCTACAGTATTGAATGTTTCTTAAAACTTCCTGCTGCTGGGACACATCATACCCGGTGCAAAAACAGTAGTAAAGACATAATGAGCTCCACACAGTTACACTTCTGAGCATAACCTATCAATGTAGTCCAAATATGGAATTTTCTCTGTTGAATATCCATATATATATACATATATATACTTCATTTCACAATTCCTCATTATTCATTATTTTTCCTGAATGTTGAAATGAGATGCACAAAAAATCCATTGTTGTATGGAAACTCCGTCTATGTCTTCAGCATTGTCACCTTGTTTGCTGTGAGTGGGGAGAATATGTGTAAGTATATGTGTAAATGTACACCTGTAATTCATCCTCAGTGCGGTGGAATTCCCTCCTTTGTTGTTGAGTGTGTTGCAATACAAAAGTCTAGAGATTAAGGTGCACTTCAACACTTAAAGGGATATTTTTAACTGCCAAGGAGCTTTTGTCGTCATTGCGGTATTTACCAATGTGATATCCTTGTGATTAAACCGAAATGCAGGAAGTGTCCACAGGAAAACCTTCCCGCAAATAGAGCACATTGGTACACTCACAGTATCTTCGTCACCTATCCCATATTTCCTTTTTAGTCATAATGGCATCATTCACCCCTGAACCACCCACTGTATATGGAACAAAACATTGGCCTTAGTGTTTTGCACAAAGAAAAACTTTACACATTTGTTCTTAAACTCTCTGCTCGGATAATTCAGAACACAAATAGACACAGTTGTTGTAACCTTACCTGTAGACCGTGGATATCTGATACATATTATGGAACTAAAAAGGCACCAATGTGACCAAAATAGTCTAGTCTAAATTACTTTAAGACAACGCTAGTCATTTAAGCTGTGGATACAGCCAATCAATTCTTGCAGAATGTGTCCCACATTACTCAACGTGCACACAGCTCTCGCACAGTTTAACACAGTGCGTTGAATGCCATCTGCCAATATGCAGCTCCAGGGATGAACCTCTACTACCCTGCTGCTCCTAGTAGTGGGTCCATCATTTCAAAATGTTATGTGTCACAGAACTGTCCTTTACGTTTTATAGATATTAAGAATTGTGACTGTATCAGGCTGAATTAAATAGAAGAGCATTGCGTAATAATGCACAAGATGAGACCAAAGTTACTTCATTTACTTCCCACAAGTCAGTTTAATAATGGCGCTTTATTAACCTTTATTAACACTATGCAGAGCACTTCCTTGTGGATTCAACACAAACAGGCCTGCCCAGACAGGGCTAAGACATGGCTGTCTTGTGCTGTCCATGCTGGACTGAGCTGGGCAGTTGCATGAAACGGAGCCTTCGTGTCTCATTGCCACTCATTAACTTAAGGAACACAGGCCGGAATGAGGAAAACAACTCTCTTTCCCAGCAATGCTCCACATTAAAAACAAGGTCACTAATTTTTGTTTGTTCTCCAAAAGTACACACCATGAAAAGAACAGCATCTTTATGGGATTATAACTTTTGTGTGCACAGTTAATAATTTACTTTTTGTACATAAAAACGAGACTGCAGACATCCACTTAAATGTTTCATTGCAGTGATAAACCTAATGAATGACGAATGCACATGTCCTCTTTCATTTTCTCAGAATCTTTTCTTCTAAGAAAATACAGTATGTTGTATTTTCTCTTACACTATGTGTTGCTTTCATTTTATTGTGTGTTTAAACAAGTGTGGTTATGTACCCACAGGAAAAGTTAAATTTTTCTTTGCCAAAGTGAACACATTTTAATTTTCTCACATAATTTTCTTTTATTAACAAGTAGTTTTATTGAGACACAAACAATGCTACATGTTAACATATATATCAATAAGGATATACTGTTGTATTTACACGGTCACAAGAATCAAGCATTTACATTTTTTTTGTGAACATTTTAACAACCCATTATTTGGCACACAGCACAGTATCTTGCAAATACTTACATGTATAATGTTGATATTTGAAAGTATTCAATACATAAATATTCCTTCATTTTCCCTTAGCAAAGTAACAACTACAAAGTATCAATAATAATATAATTTTAAAAAATGGTTTAAAGCAATAAATAAATCACAATATTTAGGTTAAATGTATGTTCGTGCATTTATGTAGAATCATTTTTGTTTTGCTATTATTCTGTATATCTGTAAGGGTTCATTGCAGCTGTGAGAGAAGGGCCCTGCAGTCCTCAAGCCTGTCCAGTTCCTCCACCACATCAATCAGCCCCTCGACCTTCTTTGGGGGAAGCACTGCCCCTGCGTTGTTTCTAAACTTCTTCCTCAGGCTCTCATTGGTTAGTGGATTGCGCCAGTGGCCGTAGAAGGTGTCACAGCGACCCTTCAGGATGTCTCCCCCGACAAAGGTCACCTGGACTTCGCCATACATGCGGTTGAAATTAGCCGGGTTGTCCTGGGGATGCTCCACACGAACACGGCTCAGCAGAGCGAGAAGGTCAGGGCGCCCCATGGCAGCGGGTGTGAAGGACTGCACAGTCACCTCGCCATCCAGGAGAGCGCTGCAAGCATTGAATTGGAAAGAGTGGCGGGCCTCATGCTCAGAGTCAGGGAAAGGCCGGTTAATGTACTTTGATTTGGGGACTCTGAGCAGGATGTCCTGGACTTGAGCTGGGGAGACAGTGCCATGGCCTAATCCCACAAGAAGCTTATGGACCGAGGCTGCAGCATCTGCCACCCAGTGCATCCCCAGATGGGCGGGGAAGCGCTTGAACCCAATGTCCTGCTCTTCTAGCAAGAACATATGACCTTCATTTGGTGATTCTAAAGGCTGTGGCACATAATCTTCATAAAAAGCATTGAAGCCAGCCACCCCAGTGACAGCATCCAGGACCAGAGGACTCGCCTCTAGGCCTTTGGAGGCCAGCAGAGCAGCCTCCAGCCCCAAACGTGAAGCATTACCAATGTGGAGGGGTTTGGACTGAGTGGCGGCATTAGCCATCGGGGCTCCAGATAGAGAAGCAGCTATAGCCAAGGCATGACTGCACTGGGAGTGGTCCAAAGACAAGAGGCGAGCACAGGCGGCTGCACTTCCCATGGTCCCCACCACACTGGGAGGGTGAAACCTGGTGATGAGACAGAAAGAAAGAAAAAAAGAAAGAGACAGAGAAATTGGTCAGGTATTTTGGAACTATTTACTCCTAAATAGGAGCAGGGGTGTTAAAGGAAACACGGTTTTTAGTTAGTTTGATAAAAAGGAAAATAATGTGGTGGGTCATTTGACTTGGTGTAAACACTTGTTTCCACAAATGGAGTCCTGTGCTGTATTCTCCTCCACATGGCTAATTGTGCTAACACTACCCACACAGCCTCCGCTGTCCCTGGGATGAATATAATAACACTACTTTCACAGCTCATTGACACCACTAATAGACAGCACATTTCACTGCACCTGCCTTCTTCCACACTGCAGAGATCAGCAGAGTCAAATTTGGGTCTCTTAAAACTCACGTGGATGCTTGTTCTTTATGTAGAATACAAACAAAACTCTTCAACAAGGAGCTTTTTGTATGTTATGTGATCCTGTAGGGAGACTCAGTAAAGTGCAAAACCTACTGCAATGTTGCTATTAGCTTCTAAATTGCAGCATTTACGTCCAATTTGACTCATGCTCTGAGGCGCTCACCTTTTGGGGATGTTGTGGGCCTCATTAGAGAACCTCATCAGTCGGCCCTGGATCTCAATGCCCACATTGAATGCCAGCAGGAAGTCCAGGCCACTAGGTTTGCTGTTAGGAGGCATCATGTCACTGAGTGCAATCACAGCAGGAAGCACAGCTCCTGAGGGATGAGTGGCAGGGTGCCATGTATCATCAAAGTCCATGGAGTGAGTCTGCAAAAAATACATTTTGTCACAGGATTGTGAATAATAGTACATGGAGTTACTTTAATATTTAAATCAATTTAATGATAATTGCCATGTTTTCCACCCTGCTAGCAACAAATGTTAACTGAGTATAACGTAGCTGTAGTTTGGTTGTGGTAATGAATTTACTGCGTCTGAAATTATGTGGTGCACTGGGGACATTGGTAACCCATCTGTTCCACCTATTTATACTCACTGCCACTCCATTGACAAAAGCTGCCAGTGTCGGGGAGAGCCTTGTGCCCTTGCGTCCGTACACAGAGCTGATGTCATCAGGAGCATACATGTGCTGAAGGGGAAAAAAACAGAGACAGGTAAACACACAGAGTTACCACAAGGACAGTTAATTTAACATTTTACTGTAACAGATTGTGTCATCACATATATATACGGTGAACTTTACTGTAAAAAGCTCTGGCATATTAACTATCAGTTGAAAGCTGAATAAGTTTCTTTGTAAGTCATATGTCAAACAGAAATCTGGAGAAAAAGGTCACCAGACATTAAAAAACCCTGTCTGTTCCCAAATTATATGACAAAAATCAGTGTAATAATAACCTGTTATTTTTTTCACTCATCTATCCACACACAGTCATTGCTCTGACTTACAACTAGTGTTTGTATAAGGTCAAGCAATTGCTTTCATCTGTCTCATTGCCTCTTATCAGACTTATTTCCCCGGTGCCTCACCTGGCAGTGCTGCAGGGCCAGTTCAAACACATCTGTTGTGCTTCCAATCACACCGACTCCAATGCTGTCCAGCACCATCCGTTTGCTGCGTTGGAGCACCACGGAGGACAAGTGCTGGGGCTTTACTTCACTGATGAACCTCCCATAGCTGGCTGTGACTGTGTCCTCGGGCACTGGGTGCTTCAAGACTGCTCAAAGAAAGAGCAAAGAATGTAGTGAGTGAAAAAAAGAGAAGAGGTCAGGAGTATGTAGAGGAGCAAAAATGCTACTTGTAACAGCTGAACCAGATAAGAGCATTGAGTAAAGTCGAGTGTACCAAATGTTAAGTTTACCTTCCACTGCAGACTTATGCAGCCCTCTGACAGCCCATACTGGTCTAATGGTTTTCTGAAAGACAAAGAGTACATAATATCTTTACTGACACCTGTAAACCATTAAATGTAACTTTTATTTTATTATTATAAAATTTTAGTTTTTTTACACGTCAGATCCATTACAGGCTTTTAACACATGCAGTGATTTTCTGCCTTTTCTTTGTCGGACTCGTATCTAATTACATCAGCATTTTAGTGGACATTGGTTTCATTATGAAGAATCTTACTCATCCAGTGTGCCTCTTTGAAAGAGCTATTGTACTGGTAAGATAGTGCTGTAACAGGTGTGGTACAGTGAATTTAAACTGCTCAGAGCACAAGCACAAGAGCATTATTAAATTCTCCTCTACCATATACTCAAAATGAAAAAAAAAAATGAAAAAATACCTACACAGTGCAAGCTATATTATGATTTTTGAGATTTGTATTAAATCCTACACTATTTTAGATGAAGTCAAACCATTGTAATCATACCCACTAAATGTGTTTACCTGTAATGTGGACATCATAGCTTCAGTCAGTTGTTTCTCTCACGTTGTTCTTCTCTTATCTTTCTCTTTGATGTAGTAGGTTTGTAGTCAACAGGTTGTGACTGCTGCTGATGCTTTTCAGATTGAGAGAGCACCTACCTTATATAGTCCATGACTCGCAATAGCTGGTGATACAGGCCTGGGAGGAACAGGGAAGAAATTGTATTTGTTATTGTCCATAACAAAACCATATCAGATTAAGAGGAGGAATTTCCACTGTGGTCATTCATCATCATCATCGTCACAAGCAACATGACCATCCTCAAAAGAGGAGGCAGAAGAAGTGCCACTTCATTGTTTAAGGTGAGGTGCAGTGATGTCACCTCTCAGGTTGCATACTGTAGAATGGTGTGGGGGAAATTCCCATCAACTCCTCCTACACCCACAACTCAAGCCTTATTTATGACAAACTTTCATCCCTACTCCAGCACACCAGTCAACACTTCATCTGCTTGAAGTGAAATCAATTTCACCCTTCACCAGGTAAGACTTTATTTTCATTTGCAAGTCTATATTACCATTTAAAAGATGATAACATGTTTTTCATGTGGGGTAAATATATACTGTTAGTTGACAGATGCTCTATGGCAGAATAAAAATATTACAATTTGAAGTTATTGATGAGATTAACAGAGAAAACCAAAAGTGCAACTCGGAAGATATCAAAAACAGTTCCTGTTTTTTGGGTAAATATCAGTCTATTAGTTATGGGTAAAATGCTTACTTATGTGGACACATGCTGTTTTCTAGTCATTAGAGCAGGAAGGTTTAACACAGGCACTCAGCTGTGTCACTTGCTGCTGTCACACAACAGCAATGTGTCGGGCCACCTATGAGCAGTGGGTGGGGCCAAAGACTCAAGTTTCTGTAAGTGTTTAGAAATATACAGGACAGAGCCAAAGAGTAGAACTTTCCAATTTGACTTAATTTAGTTATGTAGGAGCTAAATGCTATTTGTGGTTTATAGTATATTTAGTTTGTATATTTATACAAATAGAAGGCATTATGCTTGCAAAACACAATTACCTCACTTTCTGTGCATATAACTTGGATGCTGTATTGCTTTTATATTTTACCAACACAGTGATACTTGTGATACAGTGACAATTATATTCTACATTGGAAAACACATTGTCACAATAACCCAAGATTAAGACAGTATTCTCAATTAGTTTTTTGAGGGATTTCTCCACTTGATAGTGCACATTATACTTGTATAATGTATGAGCCCTTTGTTTAATTGTTTCAGTGAAACTGCACTTTGACAACAAGGACGCTATGGCATCATCAGATGGGTTTCCAGCCAGCTTCTATGGCGAACCAGGAGTGTTAGGCATGTTATCTAATGGGATCAGTGCATTCCTTGTACTTCTACAGAACTTCAATACAGCACACACTGGCAATGCACCAGTAGGAGTGGAGAACATACTTGCAGGTAAAAAAAAACATACTTTAGAAAATCAGCTAAAATGTAAAGTAAAGACAGTAAAAGGTGTTATAAAATTGTCTGAGTAATCTCAATGCCGTGTTTTTTATAGGTGTTCATCTCATCCTGATTGGTGGTATATGCCAATTGGTGGCTGGACTGCTTTCCTTTAGAAAATATGATCATCTGAGTGGCACTGCCTTCATTGGCTATGCTGCTCTCTGGGGCAGTTATGGTGCCACCCGAATCTACTTAGGTGCCTTATCTGAAACTCCTACAACAGCATATTTGCCACATCAGATGATGAACAATTTGTCTCTGTCTACTGACATGATGACCAACATGTCGAATGCCACCACAGGGACCCAAATTTGCCATTTATGTCTGTCCATAAAAGAGTCTGCAATTGCCGGTCTGGTCCCCTACATCATTTTGTCTTTTCTCCTAGCCTTCTGCTCAGCCACAGTCAACTACATCATGCCCTTTGTCTTTGGGGCCATCACAGCCACCTTAGTTTTTGAAGCAGTGGGTCTGGTAGCAAGTTCCTGGGCTCTTGTGGTCTCTGGGGTTCTGGAGTTGCTCATTCTGATTTTTGCCATCTATGGTTCGGCTGCACTGCTCGTCAAAGGTTTGACTCAACGTCTAGTCCTCAAAGGCTTCGGTACCCCCCTCTTTAATGTTCTCCTTCTAGGGACCACCAACTCAGCAAGCGCCCAAAGCATTGGCCAAGAGAAGAAGAAAAACACAAAATACGCAGAGCCAATGGCCTTAGGTTTCTTCTGTGATACTGTTGCCCCCTTCATCTTTGCTTTCTACAGCTTTGGGTACATGAAGTCCTTTGGGTTGGGAGCTGCATGGGTCTCAATAATCACAGTTGCCCAGCTGTTCTCCAGCTACTATGCCCATCTGCGCTATGATTGCTACCACACCACTAAGTTTGGTCTTCATGCCACATATTGGCTTGTCAAGGCTTGGGATGAGTTTGTGCTATCTGGTCTGGTTGTGGAGGACAGTAAAGTGGTCTCAGGGAGGGAAACAATGGTGGGAAATTGGTTCTTTGTGATGGCAGGCTTGGTGCTCTGCGTGGGAAGTCTGAACACAGATGTCCTGGAACTGATCCACAACATGCTGTTTGTCCTCCTCACTGTCTCAACAATCCCCCAGATCCCTCTCCAGGGATACTACATCTTCTTTGGTGTAGCTTGCTCCCTGTTCACCACAGCCTCCCTGTATGGTACCTTCTCACGTCTTATCAACACCATAGCAGAGAAGTCTCTAATCCCTGTAGGACCACAGCCTGTCTCCACTGAGCAGTTGAAGAAGGTTTTGATCTGCTGCAGGGCCAAGCAGGGAGAACAGGAAGCATTGCCCCAAACTGACCAGGCTTCAGATGCCTTGTTCTACCTTTCAAATGGGATAGCAGCTCTTTCAGCTCTTCATGGACATTTATCCAGTATGAATCCAGTCTTCCTTCATCTGACTGTTCCTTGGGTCCTCATCTCTGGAGCCATCATTCAGGCCTATGTCAGCCGGCTGCAAGTCACAGGAGGTGGCCGTTTTGGGTCAGTCATCTCATCCATCTATGTAGCAGTATGGGCAACCTGGACCTGGTTTAGGTTTGCAGGTATGTCAGTAAAAACATTTTTTAAGTTTAGACTTTTTCAGTCTGAATTACACAACATTCTGATCTTAAATTTGTTTCTTTTCTAGGTAACCTGTTTCAACCTTTCACAGAGGCAGCCTATGGTTTTACAGCAGGAGCCATTGCTCTCCTGGTCATTAATGCTTTCCTTATGCTGATTGGTAAGGTTAAAAAAAAGATTAATTCATAAATTTGTTTGTTTTTGAGCTTGTTTTCATTCTCCCATTGTTTATGTCAGCTGCCTATAGGAACCTGGTTTTGCTGTTTCTAACAGTAGTCATGGAGGTTGTTCTGGTCTGTTTCCTGCTATCCACTCTACAGCGACTGCCATATGAACTAGAAAGTAAGTTTACACAAAGCCTTATTCTGAACACATTTTTTCATGTGGTTTTTAAACCTAGAAAAAGGCTAAAATTAAAATCATATCTAAGAATTCCATCTAGTTATTGAAACGCTTTTTTTCTTTACAGTGGCCATGCTCGCACTACTTTCAACAATTTGCATATATGGAGCTCTGGCATCAATGATTAACTGCATCTTCTCACAGAGGCTGCTGCCTTTGGGCTCTCCCTTAATAAAGGTAACCAGTTAAGATATTACTTTAGAATTCCTAAAGTTCTAAAGTGGTCTGTTATATTCTATCCTGAACATTTGATGAAAATGTCCCCCCTTCTGTGGTCGGTCTCAGGAGAAAGTGAAGAAGGAGTCTGCTCAAGAGCTACCCTGTCCTGTGGTTAATTCACGATTCACTAGTGGTCTCCTAAAGATTGCTGGCCTTCTGGAGGAAGGAGGAGTATGTGGTATTCCCACAGACACTGTGTATGCCCTGGCTGCCTCCTGCAAGAATCCTCAAGCTATAGAGAAAATCTACAATATTAAAGTAAGAATTAAAAAGTTAATTGTTGATCATTAAATACAACATTTTGTCTTCGATGTAAAACTCAAAACTGTTATCTGTGATCTCATCCAGGACAGACCAGCAGAGAAGCCCATCTGTATTTGCATCTCTAACGTGGAGCAGCTGGTGGCAGCCAAGCCTCCCTTCAGTCCTCTGCTCTGGGAGTTTATGAGGAATGTATATCCAGGAGGTATCAGCTGCATTGTCAGCAAAGGAGACTGGCTGTTCAGACTAGGTAAACTGTTCATAGCAGCTAAAATGCTGTGTTACTGGATTCAAATGAACTATTTCAGCTTATCTTAAATAAAAATCAGCATTCCCCTCACTGTATGATTTATCTTGTGTAGGAGTGGGACCAGCTTATGACCGTGTTGGTACCAAGGATAGCATCATGATTCGCGTTCCTGACCATACGGTGACCGGCCACCTATGTAACATCACTGGGCCTCTTGCTATTACCTCAGCCAATCCCAGCGGAGAGCCAGACAGCACCCACCACAGCATGGTCATCAAGTAAGTGTCTCTTCACAGGGTTAGGGTTCACAACTTTAACTGTAGTCAAGAGATGTCCACACGTTTCCCTTTATTCCTCCTACCCACAACATAAAATGTTTCTGTTTCAGTTTGGAGAGATTTATAAACTGTACTGTGGCAGTAATGATCTGACCTATGATAATAATCAATGTCGTTTTACAGCAGATTAATCTCAGTCTGTCTTGTGTAGCAGAGTGACAAATGTGTCACAGTATATTTCTAATGGATGGCACTACATGCACTTTCACTCACACACCCTCTCCTACCATCTGTTTTGACACAGTCGACTGGGACACAAGATCCAAGGGGTTCTGTGTGACGGGGACTCAAATGAGGTTGTTGCTTCCACTGTGATCAACTGCCTGAAGATTAATGAAGGTAAAAAGAAAAAAATATTCCCATTACATTCTCTCTTTTTTGTGTGTTTTAACAGTCAGTTTCTAATTACAGCCTATTTTACTCTTTCCACAGGGACTATCACCATTGTGAGGGAAGGCTGCGTCCCTGCAGTAAAAGTCCAACAGATCTTTGAGAAAGTGAAAAGCACTATGTTGTGATTGTCTAGTACCTCATTACTCTCCTTCAGAGAGACTCTTCATGCTTGGTTTCCTACAAAATTGGCTTCTTCAGCTCCCCCAGTTCTATTCAACAATGTCAGGGACACTTAATGAATAATATAAGACAGAGTGAAAGCAATAGTATTGCTGGTTGTATATAACTGTGGATGTTTTGGTGAATGGTGCAATAAAATAACCATTTGTTTCTCAGTTTCTCCAAACTAAAAACTTTGATATTCAGCGTATGAAAAGAATATTAACATATCTTTAAGAAATGACTGCTGTAAATAATAACTTTATAAATACATATTTTTAAATTATACTGTATGTTGACATTACTCCTTCATTTTAAGTGTGGAACAGAAAACGCTACTGTATGTATTTAAGTTCATAATGTATTTTTGTACTGAATAATTCTGCAAAAATAAACAATGAATGTAACTTATATTGTGCAAAGTTTGTGTCCTAGAATATAAATAGAGAGATATTAATATAAGTAATTTCAGTAGATTCATGGGTATTTGTTCATCAGTTTGCAATTGAAAGGTGACAGGAAACAAGGGGCAAACGTATGCATCTCAAGCACTAGGCTAGGCTACCAAATGCTTTACATTTACAATGAAGAAATGTTTTGTGAAATATAACATACTGTGTTAAAAAAAACAACAGATTGCAATAGCAGTCCACTTTTTCACACAACCCTGTATTTCCACTAGTACAGTAATTAAGGGGTCCCACCAATAACATCTTGGTTGTGCTAATTGCATATAAGAACAGACAAACATAGCAAACAGTCGCAGAAATGAAAAGGTTACACAGGAAACAATATCCAAGTGATGGGACAAGACCTTTGTTAGATATAGCAAGAAAGAAGCAATACATACATACATACAATGTATTGCTCAGGATGACAATGCTAATCTGGTGATGTTTCGAAGGTATAATGTTCTCCATCTTCACCATCTTAGTTTTCCATGTTAGCACAACCAAAAACATAAAAGCATAAAAATAATACATCATTATAAATAGCTTAACAATAAAAATAAAATAATGAAATACTTCTCAAAAGAAAAATAAATTAGTTAAACTGTAAAATGTTAACAAATTAAAATAGAATAAAATAAATAATTATAATCAGCAATTAGCAATACAATTTTAACATCCTGACCCCGAGGTTAAGTGAACAAAAATAGATGGGATTTCAGTTTATGTTTAAAAATCTCAAAATGTTCAGCTCCTGTCAGATCCTCTGGAAGGCTGCACAAGCGGTTTAGAGCATAAGGGCTGAAAGCAGCATCACCAGTTGTGTTTTTTCTGCTTTTATTATGCTCACTAGGTTATTATGCTATTGTGAAGCTTAATTTCTCGCATTGTAAGTCAAGGTTTAGATAAGGTGCACGTTTTGTTCAAGAAGCTCAACTTTCATGCCTTTTCCGGAAGATTTGTAATTCAGGGTGGTGCTGCTGCAGATTAAATTACAAATGTCACTTCTCCTTATTTGTTGAATTGTGTGAACTTCCATAGTGGGGGGTTCGTTAACAAAGCAACTTTACCCACTGGAATTTCATTACAATTATGTTCTTTGAAGATACAGTAACACCCACAAGAATACACAAAGCAAAAGCATAACCTTTTTTCAAAGAAGAAAACTTTAGGAAGATTAGATTAAGCAGCTCCGCTTGTTTCTCCCAACAAGACAGAAAACATTTGAACTTAATGAGAGAGAAATATTGTGTATATATATATGTCTAATTTTTCTACTTTGTGTGTTCCCAACAAATAGAAACTGAGTCATATTATTGTTTAAATAACAGAAATATCATATAATTTCTAAACCCATTCTTATATATGGCTATCTTTTAAGGCAAGGAAATATCATTGGATTTTCCATCTTGTTGTAATTGTAACACTTTTCATATACGTCACCATAAATGTATCTCAAACCTACACTAAAAAACATAAAGGGGATTTTTACCTGTTAATTAAGTAAACTAACTAATCGATATAAAAAAAATAGGCTCATGTTAAAACTCTGACAGAGAAATATCCTTCTTTCCTCTTTATACTATGATCAAAACCCTTATTTTAATTGAAGTCAACTTTTTTCATGACTCATCACTTTTATTATATAATGAAACTAACTAACCTATATTAGAAAAAAGGCTCATGATAAAACTCAGAATCTGCTGCTCTCACTGAGTAACTCATTACCAGGAACACTTCCACAGTCTTGTTAGGTTTAAAGTTAGAACAGAACAAACTAAATGATCATAATCACTCATCATTTTAAGCTTTATTTTTTTATGGACTTCCTGAAGGAGGGACGGTACAAGCACAATGCATTGATTGTAGACATGCAGAGGACAAGATGCACAGTGAAACACATTAGCACACAGTCTAAAAATATAACAGGTGGTCCTCATGCACACAGTTTACACATGCTTTACGAGTGCTGACACACTTCCACATAAATACCCAAACCCTGTCTGACAAAACCCGTCTTGTGAAAGGTCTGAGGCTCTGGGTTCGGATGTCCTCTCAACCTGCTCCATGGGTTGTTAAACACTGTGATTTAAACACTGTGACCTCCCCACCCCCTTGTTGCATTAGCAACTAACATCTTTTTACTGTACTGTAACTGTATTTTATGCCATTTTATTTATGTATATCTTTTATTTTAAAACTTAATTATTTTGTTTTGCAGTTTCATTGCTAAATTAAGCTGTTTTGTTACATTTAATTAAGTGGAATTAAATGGGGGTTAACGATTGGCGGTATTTAGAAGACTTCAAGTGTTCACAGGTCTGGTACCCTTATAAAAATTTACTTTAACCAAGGTGAGGGCAAAAACCTGGAGAGGAATTGGTGAACGCTTTAACAAAACCTTGTAAAGAAACTTATATTTCATTTTACAGTTTGATTATGTTTTTCTAATGTTTTCCTTTGCCTATGTAAAGCACTTTGACTTGCCTCTGTTTCTAAGTTTCTAAATGTGCTAAATAAATAAAGCTGCCTTTCCTTGCCTTAGCAGTGCACAAACTGTAGTCTTCAGCACAGACAGGCTGTTTACACAATGACTCACAGAAACAAAAAAGGTTTCTGAAAAACAAACTGCATTGGCCTGTATGGTTCTTTGTTTCTCATTCTGGTTTCTGGTAATAGTTTATTTATTTTCAAGAAAAAAAGATGAATCATCTTAACTGAGTTTCCTCAACAACGACAGACAGTGAGTTATGAAAAACACCTACCTTGTTTCCTGCCATGGAATCAGGAAACAGCAATGTATGCTTAAGGATTTGGAAGAACAATATAGGATTACATAAGGTTTCATTGCTGTATGGGTAACTCTTACTCAGTCTCATTAATGTCCATCACCACCTATTGTGATATAACTCACCTGTTTTCGCAATCTCTTTACGTAACACCTGACTCCATTTTTAATTGTAATAATGACACGATTAAATGTCCACTTAAATTGCAACTAATCAACATCTTTCCCACCACTTTAAACCCAGTTTCTGATTACTACAGAGAGTTCAATCTCACCTGCCGTAAAATGGATTACCTGAATTTAGTTCCCTGAGCTTAAAGGAGAGGTTTACAATTTTTCAAGTTTATCTTAAAACAATAGTCATGTGTCCATATGAACACTGAAACAGATTTTGTTTCTGTGGATGTTGTGTCCACTGAGTCCCTGTGTCATTTCCAGGACAACTCTTACTCCTTGGTTCTTCTCAGCTTCTCCTCCATCTGGCTTCCCTGTATACACTTGCAAGATCCATTTATATGTTGTAGCAGCATCACAGGCAGCCCACATCTTGATTCCGTATTTCCCGGGTTTAGAAGGTATGTACTGCCCCTAAATGGGATCAGGTGCTCATCAACAGTGACGTTAGGCCCAGGGTTGTAAAACAGGGGGAGGCGGTGCCCCCACTGGTCCCACATGGTCCTGATGGCAGCTAGCTTGTCTCTCTGCCGCTGAGCTGGTCTGTCGTCTCGGTTATCAAAGCGGATAATCCTGTAAATAATGTGGAAGTTTTCCAGAGACATTGTTGCATGGAAAAAGTTCTCTGCCAGTTTCTGCATCCCACAGAGATTCTATGGATTCCCCTTTGGATCGAAATTCCAGCTAGAATAAGAACCCCAAAGTATGCATGTAAATGAGTTTGGTCTATCTCCTTTCACCTCTCTCCAAAAACACGCCTTCCCTCCAAATTAGTACAATCGAGAAGGATTTCCTGGATGGCATCCGGGATGAAAAGTTCAAAAGAAGACTTGATGTCCTGCACATGAGTAACCGCCATCCGTGTTGGCCCTGGTTGCATCCTCATCACATTGGCAGCCATGCAGGGTGGCTCATTCTTTGGGCAAGAAGACCATTGAATTTCAACATTTTTTTACATCCATATTTCTCCAGGTGCTGGCTGCTGAAAGGTTGGTCCTGTAGCTGGCTGCAGGCGGGCTCGTTTTGGAGTTGGCTGACTGTCAATCTCATCCTCTTCTTCAAACTCACTGTCAGACTCTGAATTGGCAGAAATGTTATCCTCATATTCTGAAAAATCTTCCTCTTCAACATCTTCCACAGCTTCTCTCTCTTCCAAAATAATTTGGAACACCCTCTCAGCAGAAAATCTTTCCGCCATCTTGATCGATTGTGATAAAGAGCCACATTTATTTGTGTTGTCCCAACCACAGTTTGCAGCTGGGATAGAATGTGAGAAAATATAGAAAGGTTCCCGCAAGACAGAAGGTAAAATGTGCAGAAAATCAGGGAGCAGACAGGTGTCGGTGCTTGAAATATAACAATGTTGCAACCTTGTGCGGGAATAGCAGGAGCAGAAAGACAAAACTTACATGCACGCATGCGCACGCACACACACACACACACACACACACACACACACACACTAACAGCAGGCCCAGGTAGGAGGAGGACAGAGGGAAACTACTCAGCACCTACAATTTCCACACTTTTGTTAACCTTGTGTCCAGTGG